>NCSK02000229.1:0-49527 GCA_002276475.2 Chlorociboria aeruginascens | reverse complement strand
GCTGCGGCAACAAGGCGACGCACGCTGGTGCAGGGCCAGGTTCCTGGAACGAGGCATTGGGGGCTGCCCGGGGCACGGGAGGCGCAGGAGGTACGGAAGACCCGGAAGGCCGCTGCCTGGGCCCCCCGTCCCTGACCGGGCTGGCCGGCCAGGCCAATGGGGGCGCCGCAGAGGGCTGCCCCTTTTCCTGGTCTCTTCGGGCGGCACCCCGCGCGGGCGATGCCACGGTCGGGGCATCTGAGATGCCCGTGAGACCACGGCGCCCGTTGAAGAAGGGCCCCCCCCCGGCAGCGGCCAGGCGTCGTCCTCAGAGGCATCCATCGTCGAGCGGACCATCGACACGTGCCGGCACAGGCCGTCTGACCTGACTGCAGTGACATGCTCTCCGTTGGATTAACCTTAACCATCCTCGCGCGCGAGCATCCCCTTTTCAGCGGCATGCCTGGACCGTGGCCCAATAGCAGGACCTCCACGTCCAGCGACACCAGCACCCTCCCACGCCAGTATCACATCGCCAACACCCGTGAACGCGCACAGCCCAGTTTGGGTGGGAGAGCGAGCCGTACCTGATTGACATTGACATGACCGGGGGCGGCGGGGAGGGGGCTAGGGGAGAGCAATTCGGGCTGCATCTTGCGACTGGGGAGCGGACGTGGGTAACTGCACCGACTCCACTCGAGGGCTCCACTGCCATGCTTCGACTTCGAGTGCAACTTCCATCCTGTTCATCTACCACCGGAGGCCCTCCTCGCGGACACGAACCATTCTTTTCGACTTCTCCTGTCACTGCTTCGCCGGCCTCGCCCTCTTCCCATTTACCTTCTCTTGGATCCTGTTGCACCTGCATCCAAGCTTCAGCCCAATCACGTTCACGTTCACGTTCACGCTCACGCTCACGCTCACGCTCACCGGTTCCCTCGCACGCACGTATATATCATCAGATACCCGTCAATAATACAGGCTCGGCCTCACGGATCCTCTCCTTTAAATTACCTTCTCAATAAATATCAACCCTCTCCTAATCTGCTCTTGGCGGGCCATTGGCGGGCTGTCCTCCAATTGTTGCGGCTGCCATTCTTCGGTCTTGAACCTCACTGTACCGTATTTTATTTTATCTTATTTTATTTTATTTTATTTTATTATATCTACTTGTCGTACCGTCACGCCAAGTCCATCTGCCGGCCACTCGTCAGTTCGCGAAGAGGATCTCTCTGAAACACATCATCACACTCTTCGTCGAACCCCCGAGCCATACTCTCTGGTCCACGCCGTTGGGCACATCGATCACTCCCGCCTCGCCCCCCTCCCCCCCCCGAGGTCCAAATAATTCGCAAGATCCTCTCGGCGGCTTTTCGACTATATATAATTCCCCCATTCAAGAATGGTGCCAGCTTCGAACATCTAAACCACCTCTGCGTCTTGAGCACTAGCCTGACTGACGGCGAAGCGTGCGAAAACGAAATCGAGTCTTGAGATTGACAGCTACCTAGGTAGCTCGTAGCCACGGAGGTCTCTTCTCGTCTTCAACCGACTTTTTATGTCTAGATTCGGGGACTGGACTTAACCCGAGGCTTTCGCAAGGAGCGGGAGTGCATTTGCTTTGCCATTGCTACTGCGGCCCATAAACCCCTGTTGAGCGTTCAGCCGATCGGCGAGAAGCTGGCTAGCATTGCATGAATCTCTGGAAGTATGTATACCATGCAATCCCCGGGCGTGTGTATGGCCGCAGTTGTTTAGTGTCCTAATTATCTTAGATCTCCATAATTTCATATAACATCCATCATCATCATCATCATCATCACCACCATCACCATCATCACCCCCGCTTGAAATCAAACCCTTCTCGCCCGCCCGCCCGCTCGCTTCCATAGCTCTCGCGCCGGACGCCATTAGCTCTCGCAGTTAACCCCAGTTGCCATTGAACCATTGTAAAGCAGCAGTTTATCGTCATATGGGCATAGCCGTTCTGGACCCGGCCCATCGCATTGGAGATATAACCAAAATTCAATCACTATTGACACATCTCTTTTCATTCAGGTTGGGACTCTGATACAGCCATTAAAACTACGCTTCCTTGAGCGGACAAGATGGATGTTATGGAGCTGGTTGAAAATGAGCAGAACGCACGACCATTCCAGTGTGATTGGCAGAACTGTATGAAGGTCAGTGAACGATTAGGTATGAGAGTCATATTTGGAGTCCCTAACCAAAAATTTAACAGAGTTTCAATCGAAAATCTGACCTACAGAGACATTATCGGATACATACGAATGAACGCCCATACTCATGTATGACACCGGGATGTGGTAAGAGCTTTATTCAAAGAAGTGCTCTTACAGTGCACATCCGTACCCACACGGGAGAAAAACCTCACCAGTGTCAACACGTGGGGTGCGGGAAAAGATTTTCCGATGTAAAGATGTTCCTCTTGAGACGATCGAGTTATTGCTAATGCAGGTAATAGTCGTCGAGCCTGGCTCGTCACCGACGCATTCATACCGGCAAACGGCCCTACAAATGTGCCCATGAAGGATGTTTAAAAAGGTCCGTCTGACATCTCCAAAAATGGGGGTTTCCATTGACATGAATCAGCTTTTGCCGGAAAACCACGATGGTCAAGCATCAACGTCGCTCTCACCAGCGAGGTATTCATTCCTCCGAGCCGGATGACGGTGACTCTTCAGATTCCGATAGCGGTGAATCACCGTCAACTCCACAGCACTCTGGTCAAATTCAGTGGCCCCAGAATAGCAATGTATCAACGCATTCTGTGACATCCCATGCTCATTTGTCACGATCACACTCCTTTGCAGACTTCGGACACCAAGGACTAGATGGATTTCCTATCCAACAGAGTTATGTTCACCGACAAAATCTATCCGATAGCCAGCCAAACTTCCCCTCTCCACTACCAGAATATGTGCGCGCGCCTCCAATCATACACCGAGCTACGAGTCTTCAGTCTCTCCAGTCGCATTCTTCGTATTACATCCCAGAACAGAACAATCCAGGTGTTGCCACCCTGAATACCAATCCACCTCCGATTCAAACGTACCAAATTCCACGTCAGCACGTGGACAGATCCCCACGGGAAATGGTACAAAGCAGCCCTAGCAGCTACTCGTCTGTGTCACGAGCCAGCCCTGTATCGCAAGAACCTTTCTATACCCATCATCCGGTACAGACAGCGCCATATGCCATGCAAAACCCGTCCCCGCTCGAGCAACAGCCAGTGATTCACTACCCGCACCACATGCCCCCAAATTTGGGTCACCCACAGCAGCAGCAGCAACAACAACCTATGCCGACGACGGTATCCCAAACCTCTCACATCCAACAATATAACCCCGTCGCTGAGCAAGGTCATTGGTATGACCAGGTGGCCTACCAATCACCCGTCGAGGTCATCAATCACATTCCATCCTTCCCTCAAGCTGTGTTCAATGACCCATGGGCACAAAAGCTTGACACCTTCGATGATCCGTCGTTGCAAATGCCCAGCGCACGTATCGAAAATCTATGATGGCCAATTACTACTTTAATGTTTTATGCATGATTATTTCGAACCACGCCTGCTACGCCGACTTTCATTTGAGTCCGAACTTTTCGTCAATCATCTCTATACTCCATCGCGTTGTACGCAATACTATGCTGTGCACACCGGGGTTGCTTGGGTATACTATTCGATATCTATCTCGATACTCACGATGAAACTATGCTACAAAGAACCTATACGCCCAACGTACCAAAAACGATAGGATGACAGAAATATCAACATATCTTGCATCAAGAATACCCCTTTATTTTTCCTCTCTCCCCATGGGAATGGAGCACTTGTCAATATTGAACCGTGTCTTGTACTATATCTTTCTCAAAAATTTATTTCTTTCTTTATTTTTCTTAAATGTGTTTCTCTTTCCTTTTGTATTTGCCAAGTTTTACTTGAATTAATTTGCAGCGTCGAATAAGGAGGTAATGAGCATTGTCTTACGTTTCATGAGCATAGTAAGGAAGAGGTTCCTTTGTATACAATATCCAACGAGGAAATGGCAAAGAAGGCCATGAAAATAAATTAGGGACTGGAGAACTGCACAGTGCCATGTACTATAATATTATTCCATTGTTAGTCTTAGATTAGAATCTAGTCGGAGTTGTGCATATTTGGGTAGCGTTAATATATATATATATGCATACATACATACTGCAGGGCCAGGAATATTATTATTATCAAATACATTAATAATAAGATCCGAATAAACTGAGGTCGCTTAAATAGGACTAGCTCAGAAATGACACAACTCGAAGTCCACATCGATTATTGTTAGAAGTGGCACTCTATCGACAAAAGCCATCTCTCGGGTTGGCCCACGATCGGCCACTCATCGACATTCCTTATTGTATTTTCATTCCACTTCATTGGGGAAGGTACCGGCACTGAATTCGCGGACGGACGTGTGAGAGGTTGAGGGAAAGAAGACTTTGCAAGGCGAGAGTTCCATCTTGATTGCCCGCCATGGCTTTCCAAAGTTCTGCGCTACCTGTCCGTTCTGTCCAGCATTTGAGTTATTATTTATAAGAGGCATAAGATGCTGATATGAAACTAGGGGATGGCAGCGACCATATCAAATGTCCTGGCTGCATCTTGGGCAAGCCTCGGACTGAGAACACAAAGAACGCCACGAGAGATACCACGAAAGCCGCCAGCTCAATCCCTTTCAAAACCAACCCCGCCTAGTGTCAAGGTACGTTGGCATTGGCTTTTGAGATTTGGGAATTCAAAATTGCTAATGCTCTTCCACAGTCATTAAATCCGCCCATTCCCGAATTCCTACGTGACCTTCCACCGACCTTTACTTCCATACATACGCATCAAATAGCACCAAATTTTTTTTATAATATTGGAGATATGGTTAGGGGGATGTCTAAAGGAACTTTCGCTGCAGCAAATCCTCTTGCGCGACGAGCTTTCTTCATTCCACATGGTCGACAAATGTCTACGTTATCGCACTTCAAATTTGAGCGGCCATCTGTAAACTTTACCAAGTCCTTGGCTCAACAGAGGAGAACAGCATTCGGTGCTAGCAGCTCAAGAAATTTACTTGCGCACATGGAGGAAACCGCCAACAAGAACCCCAACAGCGCTACCGCTCAAAATGCCTTCTATTCGGCCTTGCTCCGTGCGGATATGCCAGCAATTATTGTCGAAAGATATCAAACAAACCAATTTGCAACCAATGCGGCTTGTGAAGCTGTATACCATAAGGCGTTGGGTATCATCAACCAAAGTGGTAATTCTGTTTCTGGGAATCAGTTCGCGGGCAAACAGACGGGCAACCTCACGAGTGCACAATTGCAAGCAGTCGGGCAGGCAGTTGCAGCCTCGCATCGAGGCTCTAATGTAGCTACTGCTCGTGCTGGTCCTGGTAACGGTGAGAAGAATGCCCCTCTTCATGTAGTCGTGGAAGAAACAATAGGTGGCACAATCTTCAAATGGGTCAAATTCCTATTCTACTTTAGCCTAATCACATACATAAGCATGATGGTCGTTGCAATGTTGATTGAGGGCTTTTCAACTTTCAAGAAAGTTGGTGGAAAGAATGATAAGGAAGCTAAGGCTGAACATCAAAATGTTAGATTCACAGACGTTCACGGCTGCGACGAGGCGAAAGAGGAACTGCAAGAACTGGTTGACTTCTTGAGGAATCCGGAGAAATTTTCTACCCTTGGCGGCAAGCTTCCCAAAGGTGTTTTACTCGTGGGCCCCCCTGGTACCGGAAAAACCTTATTAGCTCGTGCAGTTGCAGGAGAAGCTGGAGTACCCTTTTTCTTCATGTCTGGAAGTGAGTTTGATGAGGTTTATGTTGGTGTGGGTGCAAAGAGAGTTCGCGAACTCTTTGAAGCCGCCAAGTCAAAGTCCCCTGCTATTGTCTTCATCGACGAACTCGATGCAATTGGAGGAAAGCGTAACGCTAGAGATGCGGCCTACGTGAAACAGACACTCAACCAACTCCTTACAGAATTAGATGGTTTCGAGCAAAACAGTGGTGTCATCATCTTGGCTGCTACTAACTTCCCTGAAATGCTGGACAAAGCTCTTACCCGACCTGGTCGATTCGATCGTAACGTCGTTGTAGGGCTTCCAGATGTACGTGGACGAATTGCCATCTTGCAACATCACATGAAGAAAATCATTGCTGGTAAAGACGTTAGCCTCGAAATTCTTGCTGCGGGGACCTCTGGATTCTCTGGAGCCGAACTTGAAAATGTCATTAACCAAGCTGCGGTACATGCCAGCAAAGCCAAGGCCAAAGCAGTTTCTATGTTCGATTTTGAATGGGCAAAGGATAAGGTCATGATGGGCGCTGAAAAAAGAAGTATGGTCATTACCCAAAAGGAGAAGGAGATAACAGCATACCATGAAGCCGGCCACGCTTTGGTCGTCATGTTCACCCCAGGGGCGAATACACTGCACAAGATTACTATCATGCCTCGTGGTATGGCTCTCGGTATGACCATGCATTTGCCAGAGATGGATAAATACTCTGTAGGAATGGACGAATACCTAGCTCAGATTGATACTTGCCTCGGAGGTAAGGTTGCCGAAGAGCTGATTTATGGAGCCGATAAAGTTACCAGTGGTGTAGCAAGCGTACGTTCTGCTATCCTCAGCAAAGGGAGAACCGTGCTAATTGATATGCTAGGATCTTCAACAAGCCACCAAAATTGCCTATGCCATGGTTACGCGCTTTGGCATGTCTTCAGAACTTGGGAATGTTGACCTTGCCAGCAACCATGACAAACTTTCACCGGCGACAAAGCGGCTGATCGAATCCGAGGTCCGCCGAGTCATTGAGGAGAGCCGTGTTCGTGCTACCGCCCTTATTCAGTCTAGGCGCAAAGAGCTGGATTACCTTGCAAAGGCTCTGTTGGACTACGAAACCTTGAGCAAAGAGGAGGCCTACAAGGTTATCAAGGGACAGAAGCTAGAGGGAAAGATAGTAGTTCCACAGGGTAGCATCAAAATTCCCGACATGCCTACTGCTGTGGGGTCTGGTGAGTTACCTGGTGTCCCTCCACTCCCAGGATCTACACCAGACAAAGAAAGTGGTGGAAAAGAACCACCGAAAGGAGGAGTGGTTGCTTAGGACACGAAAAGTCAACTTATCTCATGATCGTGTTTAGCATGTAAGATGTTTGTTATATTAAAGTTGGGGTCTAAATCGCCCTGATAGCTAGCCAGCCTTTAGGTTGCCATAGCATGTTTTCATGTGTTCTTGGAAGGGACATGACTAGGTGATCTGTCATAGGATAGATATCCTCAGCGTTATAAAATAGTAGAAGCATAGCTTGAAATCATCCAGACATGTGAATATCTGGCAAGGGTGTGTGTTTTGATCTTGATATCCGTGCAATTGCCAATTCTGATAGGGAGTGGTTGGTTTGAAGTTATTTCTGAACTGTCAAGCTTTGATGATGATAATTCTATTTTAGCGTAGCAGACCAGATACATACTATATCATTTCGATATTGTTCCTGGATTATTATCTAACTATTTGCGATTTAGCAATAGCTGTAGTAATACGTTAACTTTAGCCTACGCGGTAGCAACCCGAGCGCCCCTCTTATCTTTTGCATTTGCAATACGTCAGTTAATCTTGAATCACCAAGTCAGAGACAGTCACAACCGACGCAATATCACTCAACCCATGTTTTGGAATCAATTCACAGATATCGCCCACAGCTTAATAGAACTTATTTTCTTGTTGGACAGAGAGATCAAGGCCGAGCGTCGAACGGCATCAGCGAGTACGAGATGAACACCACCCGTTAAATGCCAACAAGTTTTTATCCCAATTGAGAACCATATCAATCCACTTATCAAGCTAGTATTGTATACACTGAGCGATGTTTTCCTATCTGCGACCTCATCATCGGCGCACGCCCTCGAATCCATCATCACCGGTTCCCGAACAATCACATTCCTGGGAAGGACCCTTACATTCGAATGACCATGTACATACTCAACGATTTCCAGAAGGGAATCGTCAAGAGAATACTTTGGCGACGTCTCCTTCATTATTTCTGCCTCCTGTTACACGCGTATCATCAACACCATACGAGGTTGCGGGGGAATACAGCGCGGATGATTTAAGAGTGCAGACTTCGAAAACGAATGGTAGACCGAGAGATATTCAAACCTTTAGTAATCACCAGAGAATAGCACCATATGCGGTAACACAAAGGCCAGGCTCTGCAGGAAATGCAGTGCCAGTCAAATATAATAATCCCCAATTCTTGAGATCACAAACAGGAATGAATTCCGAAGGAAATCCTCGACCTCGACTTCCGGAACAAAATCACACATTTGGAAATGCCGGAGATCTTACAAGTAAACCAGTACTGACTGGACGACGACCTACAGGAGCCAGATTACCAAGTCCTCCTCCAGCCCCCGCAACAGCAATTTATGATCAGGTCCCACCAAAATCAGGGAAAACCAGATTAAATCTCCTAAATCCGATGGCGTTGCTTGCGAGGAGGAGGACTTCTCAAGCTACAGTACAACAGCTTTCGCCCGAACCTATCAGACCCACAGGATATAACTTCTCTGAAAGTTTTGATCCAAGGATTAGGGGGACAGTGGTTCATGATTTTAGTGCACCAAGGCCGAAGAGAAACACTTCTTATAATGATATACGGACCCAGGAGGTTTGGGTTAATAATAGGCCCACGGACTATCAGAGAAGAGGGAGTAATCAACAAGTGGAATCGGCATCTACGGAAGAGGGGCCAGGATCTGGAGGACCATGGAGTGGAGGGAATCACACGCCAGTTTTTACGGAGAATTTTGAGGAGGAACAGTATCCGGCTGCAGGACCTCATGTCAGGAAGGCAAGCGATATTTCGGATCTCCCGTTACCGAAACCACCGTATGCACAAGGGACTTTGAAGATAGTTGATTCTGATCAAAAATCCAATGGGATTGAGCATTCTCAGGTTTCCAAAATAGATAAGATAAGTATACCACCTATGCCGAAGGGACCACCACCACCACCCCCTCCGAAGCCTAAGAACGAATTGCCGATCCAACTGAGACGAATCTCAATAAATCCTACTTCTACACCACCTAAATCTACTCTATCATCTAAGAAAGGGCGTTCGAGGAACGTATCAGAGGCATCAATTAAGGATGCCCTTCCTAGTCACATGAAGAGTACATCTTCCAGATTTAGTTTCGATATGATAGGGGCGGCTGAGCAAGAAAGGCTCCTGGAAGATAGACATCGACAGAGGGCTTTAGAGAAGAAAAATACGCCAGATGAGGATGAGCGAGATCAATTTGATGATGAGATGGACGATTATGATTATGACAATATGGATGATGATGAGGGGCTAGAGGAGAGGATACCAGGAGTCAATGCTGATCTAGACGAAGACGACGTTTATGAGGAAATGATTCCTGGAGTAAACGTTGATTTGGAGGACGATGTACTAGAAGAGAGCATTCTTAGGATCAATTCTGATTTGAAAGAGGACTCTAATATCATATGGGATGATAGCAAAAACATAGCCGGATTCACATTTCAGCAGTTGTCAGTAACTCCAATGAGTCCTAATAGTCCAGGAATAGCGGAGACACCACGAGATGCTAACGGGGATGTTATTGGATTTGCTATGACGAAAAATTCTCCATACTTGGGGATGCCTGCATCAAACCTCTCAAATGCTCCTATAATATCATCACCCTCGGACATTCATGTTCCATCCCCGGATCAAGGACTGCAAGGGCTGGGACTGCAGGGCGTTGATGTGGATTTTAATCACGAAGGACAATCGCCAAAAACACAGCCATCACCTTCTCATGATATTGAAGTAGAATTATTCAACAAGCCACAGACATCTGCTGACGAGGATGATCTATACTTTGATGATGGCATGATCGAAGAAATTGGTGAAGGAGACGATAATACTGAATTCGACGAGTCGGTATTTGACAATGCTGATACTGATGAATACGGTCGTCCATTAAGAGCTCTGTCATCGATGCCAACACTCTATTCTCCACCAAATCTCACATCAGACGCCTCACCCTCGATAAATCAGAACCAAGGATTCCGAAACATTTCCCAGCCCAAAGATAACATAGAAGAAGATCCCTCTCCCAAAACTGTCCTTTCAACAGGCGGTTTGGCCCTTCAGCCTTCAATATCAGCACAACCATCAACAACAAGCCCTAGCTTAACCCAGTCCAGCCTCGCGGCCTATCAATCTGCCCTCGCGGCAGCAACTCACATTGCGGCCCTCAACGGAAAATTCAATCGATCCCCCGAGCCAGCTCATCCGTCCCCCCCCTCTTCCCAAGACTTCCACCCTGGTCTCATAACTGATTCCTCGTCCATTTCTCGTCAAGAACCCTTCTCCCCTTCCTATGAGGATGATTTCGACTATGATGATGCCTTATCTGACGACCCCATAATCGCGGCGGCGAACGCAGAAGCCCTCGCAAACGACAGTGATGGTTTCTACGGTCAGGAATTTGGTTTCTACTCTGCGCCTGCGGCAGGCGAGGCAGAATATGCCAACGGAGGATATTTTGGCCCTAGAGGTGTAGACGGAATAAATCGTTCTCAGAGCGGAAGAATCGTCTCCCGTGAACCTAATCTCACTCCCATAACCGAAAGATCAGAATACTCGAACCGTAATTCCTTCATGAGTCCACAATTACATGGCCTTTCTAGTCCGGGACTAGTCCAACTTGCAGGACTGATGAACACGGATTATGAGAGCGATATGACTTTGAATGCCCTATTGAAACTGCGGAGAGGGGCCTGGGGTGGCAGTCAAGCTAGTTTACACTCCAGTAATGGGGGCTCACCGCGTAGCGCAGGAGCAGAAGACCCCAGCCCTTCTAGTCAACCGCCCTGGTCGCAGAATGTCAATCAAACACAAACCCAGGGCCATAGAAGGAAAGGAAGCGCCTTCAGTCTCGTCAGTGAAGATGACTCGGAACCAACTCTCACCCTCCACTCTACCAGCTTAGAAGCATCGACCGGTTCCTTACAGAGCCAGACCCCGAAAGCAGAGAGAAGGAGGAAACATTCTTACACCGGGAGTAATGGCTCCATCAGCTATTTGAAGGAGGACGATCCGGAAAAGGGTGGCGAGAGATGGGTTCTTGAACGCAGGAGGACAAGCGAAAGTGGGGTGGTGGAGGTTGCGGGGAGGGAGGTGTTGGGCGGTAGGATTTGAGGCAAGAGAAAAAGTATATATATTTCAATGGCATAGCATGGCATAGGAATGGAGTTTGGGATTGGGCTGAAAAATGAAAGCATGGAGCGGAGCATAGTGGTGAAAGGGGGATAGTGAATAGTATAGTATATCAGAGTTGTATATACAATTCGGCCAAACTTTATGTGGCCTGGGATAAAATAAGACGGGAAGAGAAGGGGACATCAATTTTCGTTGTAAGATCAGATATCGCGAGAATATATATATATGATCGCAAGGACTTGTTTTGTGGTGAAAAATTGATTAGACTGCTGAGGCTTTATTGTTGAATTAGGTGCAAATTCTTGGCTAAAATCTCCCCAGCACCAAAGAACTCCATTTTCCCCAAACCTATATACCCTCATAACCCGCCACCCTGACATAAAAAGCTCAAACCGCGCCCGTAAACTGGTCCAAGACCTGGCGTCCTAGCGTCCTCCGCCTCGTCTCTCCTTCCTGGTTTTCACTCCCAATCCCCGAACCCGTAGCGCGTCCGCCCTCACCTTCCAACCTAGCTCTCAAGCCCTCAAAGCCCTCTCTCTTCTTCGTCTGAATACCGACCATCCAGCCCGGCATCCTCCATTTCATGATGCGGTCTGGCAGTATATCATTCCGCCATACATAGCCTATGATCCAGCCTGTGAGGGCGCCGATCATTGAGCCTGGGAATTGAGAGAAGGCGAGTTGGAGAGCGGGAAGGTAGGTGTATGATTTGTCGGATAGCGTGAGATAGGTGGAGGGTGCGGGGTGGGTTGTGGGGGAGGAGTGGGGTGGGGTGAGCGTCGTCGAGAGCCGGTATTTGTAGATCTGGGGGATGGTGGCGTGGTATTGGGATAGTAGCGTGAAGAGAAGGGGTGTGCATCCCGCGGGGAGGTAGTTGAGGGTATTGAGAGTTAGGGGGCGGAGGAATAATGTGAGGATGAGAGGTGGGAGGATAGAGGTTAGAAGGGTAGTTAGGAGGATGAATGACTTTTTTTTTCTCTTTGCATTAGCCTTTGCCTCTCCATCCCATCTTCCAAACCCCCAAACCTAAGACCTTCACCCAGTATGAAGCAGAAACAGAAAAGAACATACAGCAAACTTCCTGCTTCCCCACAACCTCTCAATCACCCTCATATTATACAGTGAAAGAGCCGCAAACAGTACTTCCGTAGAATTCGTGTAGCATAGTTGATATGCAAAGACTCTCCATAGTTGGTGGTATTCCCAGATGTGCGGCGAGATCTGGATGTAGAAATAGGGCTTGCAATCGGTGACGCTGGCTAGGATGGAGGAGGCCACGATGCCGTACGCAAGGCTGCGTGTTACGGGCGTGTTGGCGAAGCCGCTGGATAGCATGGCTTCTCCTTTTAGAATTCGATTGCGTTGTGCCCGTACTCATGGGAGATTGGGAGTGTGCATTGGTATGGTTGGAGGTTGTGGTGATATGTGGAAGGGTGAGAGCGACAGATTTAATTTGTTTTCCCACGTTCAGCCTTCGCATATGAATAGAATAAAAGGTCGGTTTCAAGCGGCCTTAGAAACGAGGCTGACAAGGCTTACAAAATCGAGGTGTTCCCATGAATTTTGCTCAAAGCTCAGCCATTCCATGTAACTCTTTTTATTTTGTGTGTCAATTATCCCATCTTGCACCCGCATTCTTCTGATACTCATTCACTCAACTTCGAAAATAAACCACCTTCAAACACGATACAAAGATCGATTCTAACTTCAGAGCTTCGAGCTTTGCATATACAAAGCTACAAATGTCTTCTATGCATTTGTCCCAGCTGAGGAAATGGATGTTAGCTTCTCCGCCCATAGAATGGGGCATCAATCAACTACGAGAATTTCTCATTGCAGCCGTACGGCAAGGACCCGTACCTCAACACATAGCCTTCGTAATGGATGGGAACCGAAGATTCGCTCGCTCCCATAAAATAGAAACCGTGGAAGGGCATAATTTAGGATTCGAAGCTTTAGCAAGAGTCAGTTTTTGCTTTGCTTTAGGGGATTTGGCTGATCGAAATAGATATTAGAAGTGTGTTATAAATCAGGAGTTAAGGTTGTGACGGTATATGCATTCAGTATTGAGAATTTCAAGAGGTCGAAATATGAGGTTGATGCCTTGATGGAAATGGCTAAAGTCAAGCTCTCTCAGATGGCACAGCATGGTGATTTGATGGAGAGGTATGGTGCGTGTATTAGAGTGTTGGGACAGAGGGAGTTATTGAGGCCAGATGTTTTGGAGGCGATTGATAAGGCGGTGGATCTGACGAAGAATAATGGGGAGTACGTATCCTTAAATCGGTTCATTAGGATTAGGGAAGGATTACTGATTTGAAATAGTGCTGTCTTGAACGTTTGCTTTCCTTATACATCGAGGGATGAGATTACGACCGCAATTAGGACTACCGTGGAGGATTATTCTAAACCTTTACATCAGCATGCCAGACCTTTCTCTCAAACACGCATCACGCAGAAAATCCGATCTCGGAATCTCACCACCTCGCCCCCATCCACTTTTGTACGAGCCAGTTCCCCTACACCTTCTAATCCCAGCTCCGTCGATGACTCCATATCTTCATCCACTACACTTCACCCTGAATCACCGCCCAGTGACAGTCGAGAAGACACCATCTACCCAGATCCCGAAATGATCACTTCGGAAACGATCGCGGATCATCTATTTACTTCCAATGATCCTCCACTAGATCTGTTGATTCGGACGAGTGGGGTGAAGAGATTGAGTGATTTTATGCTCTGGCAGTGCCATAAGGATACGGAGCTTTTCTTCCTGGATGTTTTATGGCCGGAATTTGATCTGTGGAGTTTCTTGCCGGTGTTGGTAGAATGGCAGTGGAGGAGAAAACATGCTGATGAGAAGATTATGGGGAATGGACTAAAATCTCTGAAGTTAAGATGAGCTGGTTGATGGTTTCTCTCTGGAGTAAAAGCATGGGAGAATTGGACTCATTTCTGCTCTATAGAGACCCGGATAGCGATAAAATCTTGGGAGTTGGTGATATTTGACATTTCACTGAGTGAACGATGTAACACGAAATAATATAAATGCAGTTTACTTCACTGTTTCGAAATATATATTTTGGTAACATAGGGAGATAAGAGGTTAGTGTTAGGAACATTTGATTACTTGCTTGATTAAGTGAAATCAAACATTTCCCGTAAAAAAATGTATATTCCTCACAGTAATAATCCTTTTAAATGTCAATATAAAAAAAATTTCTACTACTCAATTAAGTTCTCACTCCGTCAATCGCCTGGAACTGTCCTCCGATGACCGAGATGATCACGTGCGAGATAAGATGTTTGGCACATTTGCATTTCGGTTGAAACTGCCCCAAAATGATGCTGCTCACTCTAAAATCATTCATCCACATCCCTAACCTTGAGCTGCCACCTCATTTAGCAGTGTAGAAGCTTTACAATATCTTAGGACAAAGTCCAATGGAATCTAAAAGCTGATATTCCCGTCCCAAGCTCTGTGAACACTCTCCTGCGCCCGTCGCACCCTCTCTTTTACCCCGACTCCTGCTGTTGAAAAAAAAAAAACACCTCCGCACACAATGAAGACGACGAAACATCTTCCCTCCGACCTCTCTTCGAGTCGCCGAGCTCAGCCAATCCGCCAAACACGAACACATCCTCCCAAATCCGGCGTTCCAGGCTCTCGAACTTTCGGGAGGACTTCGTTGCCCAGCGGTCTGGACAGCGCTTCAAGTCCAGTCGAACCAGTCAAGATCTTTCCCGCCATAACTGCTTTTTCAGATGCTATTAGGGCTCTGCCTAAGGAACTTGTGCGACACTTTACATTGCTCAAAGAGGTCGATGCGAAAACTTTTGCTGCTGAGGATCATCTAGGAGAGCTGGTCCACGCTGCGCTGAACGCCCCTCTACCCGAACGACGACAACCTCCCGAATTACATCATGCTCTCGGCCCTACATCTGCTCCTATGAGTGCTCAACCTAGCATCAATGGCTCTGTTACAAATGGGCACATTGGGTCTGTCCCTTCTGTGGGTGACGTTGTCGATGCTTACAATCCAGCGAACGCGAACTTCGACATCCCGCGACGGCAGATCTTTCAGCAAATCTCATACACAATAGGCACTATTCTTATTTCGACCGATGAGAAAAATCACGTCCTTTCTACTGCCAATGAATCTCTAAATAAACAGGTTGCCCGCCTCGAAGACTGTTGGGCCCACTTCGATGACGAATTCGACGCAGAGGCTCGTTATGGAAGCTCTACACATTGGGCATATCCCGAAAATCGATCGGGAAGGTCAGGTCATACAGGTCATTCGCGAGCTCTCGCAAATCCCAATACACAACTTCTCGTCGACGAAGCTGCTGCGAGAAGCGATGCGAGGAAACAAGCGGTACTTGCGAAAAAGGCGAAGAACCACCACGTGGAATCGGACTTCGATGATCATCATGATGGGAGAAATAAGGTCGAATCTACCAAGAAACTTCATGGTAATAGCAAGATTCGAAAAGCTGCTGATGCTGCAATTGGACTCGGTATTACCAATGGTACAGGCACCAACGGGAATCCCCCTCATAAACGAAGAAAAATTGATAAAGGTGCTAATGGTGTGGGCATGGAACGAGCTATGACCAGCGTATATGGTAGTAATGGAACAGCAGCCAAGGGTAAAGGTGGTAGTCCAAGAGAAACGCCGGGACCCGATGGACCAAAGAAGAGACCGAGAGGAGGGGCAGCGACGAATGGACAAACCAGGAAGAGGTATGCTATGAATAATTATTCCACGCGCGTTTACTTACATTCATATAGGAATAATACCGTCAATTCGGTGGCGATGTCCCCATCCTTAGCCTCTTCTCCGATACGAACTACCTTCCCAGATGCAAAAGCCAATCCACGCAGCTCGCCGCCTGCTACAAATGGTGGTAGACTGGCTTCATCGAGAGCAAGGCAGAATTCCACTCAATCCATAGTTGAGACCGCTCGACAGCGACCTGAATCATCTGCGTCTAACAAGCCGAATGGAGTTATTGGCACACCAGATCTCGGAGTCGCAGCAAGCATCACCGGACGCACTATCCCAGAAGTAAAATCTACAATGAAAGAATCGGGCACAAGCTCAAAAGATGAACACCTACTTGAAGATGTTGAGCAACAACCACCTGAAATGGTAGGTGGACTTGTTGTCGGTAACCGACGAGACAGCACAGCGAAACGGGAAGATACAGAAACGAATGGAGATGTCATATTAGCCATTCAAACCTCAACGGTAGTAATGACGAAAAGTGGGAGAGCAAGCAAACCATCGACACCAGCAATACCACAATTTCCTGAACCAGGACGCTCGAGATCGGCGAGAAACCATAACGATACATCGAGTAATGGGAAAAGGAGCCACAAAAAAGGAGCAGGTGCCGCAGCACAACTTCTCGCAAAGCGCGAAAGTGATGATGTGACCCTGCAGGGTGATGATGAAGACCTGGAAGTCGATGCTGATGAACCGACGTATTGCTATTGTAACGGGGTCAGTTATGGTGAAATGGTCGCATGTGATGCGGATGGTTGTGAGAAGGAATGGTTCCATCTTGAATGCGTCGGATTGAAAGTTGCTCCTAGGGGTAATGGTATGTCCCCCTCCTCTGCTTCCTTCAAATATAAAATTTGTCTGATATGGTATAGCAAAATGGTATTGTGACGATTGCAAAGATAAACTAAAAAGCAAACGTTTCAATGGCCGGTGAAATCGGAATCACTAATAATGGGATAAACTCAAATCTGTGCTTCAAAGACCAGATAATGAAATGGAGTTATGGAGTTTGATACCTGGTGTTCTTATGGTTTAAGGCGACAGGAAAGGACAGGAAACGGGGCAAGGCTGGGATGATATGGAAGGAAGAAGGGAAATCTTTCTCTCTAATGCATATTCAAACTCTGGATAGATACCTATTTCTAACGGTGTGGATTTTTGGGTTGATGGAGGGGATGGATGGATGGATGGAGGGTAGCAGCTGATAGAGGAGTGTATATGGTTAGGAGTATAATGAATGGAATGATATTCAAAAATGATGATCAGTGCGGGTCTGGAAGGCGATTGCTGATGACGGTGCTGTGTTCGGGGTAATTTGATTTGATGCAGAGGAAGAGCCACATTGGAGTGGTGGGCGAAAAGTGGGAGATTACATAAACCCAAGGCACGTGATTCCTTCACTTCCAAGTCTCCTTGTACCATCCCATCTGAAGAGCCGGGGATGGGTGAAAAGACGAGCTATGGAGGTTGAAGAGCGGGTCAAGAGCGGTTCGAATGTGAGATTTGCGTTTGGGTTTGGGCATCGATTTAAGCCTCACTCCCATCTCACCGACTTGTACTGTTTCGCAGATGTATGACTGTAGTGTACCTCCCAGCGATCTAGGAATCGGGCGATCAATAATAACTCCTTTCTTCAAGGAGAGGCTCATGACTCATGAATCAAGTGTTTTTTACTATGGAGAATAATTCCCCAATATAGGTGTACACGTGATGAGATATCATTTCCATTTAACACGAGATCGAGAAGAGGAAGGCCGTTGCCCAGCGCTTGCATTCCGGCGTTGGGGTTTATCTTCTCAGACGCTGGCTTGGAAACGCTATTGTGGTTCTGTGTAGGTAGTGTAGTACAAGCCAATGCGTTGGATGTTGGATGGCTAGATGCATAAATCCTCCGAGGAGATATCGATAACCCTCCCTATTCTTCTTTCACGAAACAAGAGATGCAAGGGCCATCCAATACCAGCAAACGATGCCGTAATTCAGACCTAAGGCTACCGGGCTTGGGCGCCCGACGGGTTAGCAGTATTTGGATAATGCGATTGGGATGTCAGCTGAGGTGCGCGGAAGGTGGGAAGTGGGAAGTGGAAGGACGAGGCGCCTCGAGGTATTGAAGATTATTATTGTTTTCTTTTCCGTCGTGGGATTTTGTATTTATCTGTTCTACCTCTTGGGTGCCTTTTCCCCTCTGTTCTTTCCTTTTGTTTCTTCTTCCTTGGAATCTTATATAAAGAACCTTTAGAAAGGGCCCAGCGTTTCTTTCATGCCTATTGAGGAATAGCAATGACCTGAGCAGTAGCACATTGACATCCGCCACCACCTCATTCACTATCCACATCGCCTACCTTCCATATCAACAACACACACAAAACAACTAATGCACTCCTCATCACGACAGAACTACTCCACATTCCGTCTCTCTAATTCCCACCTTATTACACACCGCATCGCGCACTATTGGAGCATCGTGAGCGGGGAAGCTCAAATCGAGATTTCCTTGACTAAAACTTGACTAAAGAG
The DNA here is from genome assembly GCA_002276475.2 of Chlorociboria aeruginascens. NCBI lineage: Eukaryota > Fungi > Ascomycota > Leotiomycetes > Helotiales > Chlorociboriaceae > Chlorociboria > Chlorociboria aeruginascens. The sequence goes on along the minus strand of NCSK02000229.1, from coordinate 30,946 downwards.
GAATCTCTTTTTTTCTGGGAGAGGGAAGGGGATTCTGTGTTGCTTCGTTTTCATATAACGAGTGCTTACCTGAGAGCAGAACCTTATTACGATCGCGTGATTTGTTGCTCTCCATCCGTGTTCTGGGGGATTCTTCCTAGCGTGCTCTTGTCCCATTTCTCGAGCCTACATATAAGATCGTAGTCATAATACAGCTCTATTTACAGGGCCCCTTGACCTGCCCGTCTACTTGTCTGCATAAGAGAAGGGAGGGTGAATCATGGCCATCACTCCCGATTCTGCCACCGGCCTGCCCGCCGCCAGAGGATTAAAAGCTGCTCCTGCTCCGCCTGCCATCGATACCGCCTCCATTCTCTCGACTCTCAACAGCAAAGAGCCTCGAAGTCGTACTGTTACGCCCGCAAGTTCGGAGAGAGGGGGTCGGGCCTCGTTCTCTAGTGTCACGGAGAATAGTGAGGGTGTGCTGCAGAGCTTTACAGCCTCGAAAATTAGTTCTCTTTTAAGGTACCAATTGCTTGCACCAGATTCACAAGAGGAGAGAGCAGCGGAAACCGCCATCGAGGTTTCCCCTTCTGAGTCGCCGGCTAGAGACGTGTCGCCAGAGCGGGCCTTGAAGGGGGAGGAGGAGGGAAAGATGCTCCCGCTCACAAATCCTCACAGTATGTTACATGGCTTTGTGTGTCCGTGTGATGGCTTTAGAGGCTGGAAATCGATCAGTGTGGGTGGCAGGGTGGCGAGCAAGAGTTTCAGCGATTTGAGAGCGATGGGCTTGAGGTGGGAATGGAATTCTACGCCGATCGAGGGACAGAGGGTGAAGAAGGAAAAGTTGGGGCCTTTGCCGGGAAGGTCGTATTTGGAGAGTTTGCCGATGGAGTTGCTTGGTGAGTTTCTCCCTTCGAAATGTAATCGAGGGTGGTTTCCACATATGGGAATGCAGGTCTTGGGTATCAGTTTCCAAACGGATATCCTAAATCCTAAATGCCCAAATTACTGGTCACATGATTCCCCTTCCTTCCGGACTACCTACCTACCTCCTTACCTACCTACCTACCTATCCTAACATCGTCAGGTTCCATTATCGATCAATTAGCTACCGACCTTCCACCAAATGGCTTCACGGCACGAAACATCGATCTCATGGCCCTACTCCTCACATCCCGAAGTATGCATTCAGCAACCCTGGCAACTTTATACAACCAAATCACTATCCCACACTCCCGAGTCTTCCGCAAATTTCTCATCCACATTACCGATCATCCGGCTCTTGGCACCATCGTCCGTCGACTGGATTTCTCCCACTTCAACCCTACAGGGGCGGGCCAGACTGCTCGAGAACGTGCCCAGACTCAAAACCTTATTCCAGCAACTCTTCTTCAATGCCTCAACCTTACGCCTAACCTCCGAGAATTCCTTGCTCAAGAACATATTGACGATGATCTCTCATCGGACGTCATTCGGAAACTACTTTGTGATCTACCAAAACTCAAAGGCCTGGATTTCTGCGCTTGTTCGTCGACTTGTTTCCGAGATTCCTTCATCTCGGTCTTAACTGCTGGACCTTCACCGATTCCAGACCTTTTACCGATCAAAAGATTGAGTTTTCATGAATGCACTATCTTGCCGTCTTCAATCTATGGATCTCTTATCCCTCGCCTTGCACACCTAACTCATCTCGACGTTGCACATACTCGATTCACAGATTCGGCGCTCCTCTCAGTCCCCAACACCGCGGCTCTCACACACCTCAACTTGAGCAAATGCTCTTTACTATCTGGTTCCCTGGTCGTGAAATTTCTATCTACCCATCCCGCAGCAAAGAACCTGGTATACCTAAACTTAGCTATGGATGCCAAATCCCACGAGATGTTGAGCAGTGAAGACATCACAGCTATATTACCCATTTTACCCTCCGCCCTCAAATCCCTAAATCTCAAAGGCAGTAGAATGAACTCTTCACATATTCCTCTTCTCCTCCCCCTCACCAAACACCTCGAAGAACTAGGCCTCGGTCGGCATCTCGAACTCAAAGATCTCCTCAAACTCTTCATTCCTGATCAAGAATCCACCATCGAAGAACAAATGGCCTGGGAAGCGCACACACTTCGCTACATTGACATCTCTGATCTCTCGGCTACGCAACTAGATGTAGGCACTCTATTCGGTACTTCCTGCCCTATGCTCAAGAATATCACGCAGCCATTTGAAGTTATGGAACTGAGCACCGAAGTATTTAAGAAATTAGAGAAGAGTACGGCTATGCTGAAGAGGGTGGGATGGTGCATCAGGGAGGCGGGTAGGAGATATTGGTTAGTGCGAGATTCCGAAGGGGAGGTGAAGGATACGGGAGGTAGGAGCTGGAAGTGGGGTGCCAATTATTGGGGTATGAGGAAAATTCCCGTTGCGAGAGCAGATGTGGGGGGCATGTATGGCTTGTATATGTTTAAGAGATGAGCATTGCTTTCTCTTGACTTTATATCCCATCGAGGTTAGATATTTGAGGGTAACTCTAACTCGTAAATCCTACTCGTGGAAAGCGTTTCCTTCTATCCCGAGATGGATCTGCAGTGGGAGGAATTACTCGTACATATCACGCATCTATCCACTCCCCTATTCGCACGTACATATTTACAACAAATCCACCGTTCTCTCCCCCGCCTATACCACGCACATGGGACCCCGCCACCGCAACTTCCATGCTCTCCTTCGCATCATCCCACCATCATCATAACCATTGGGAAATCCCCGAGCTGATGCTCCCTTCCTTTGTGCTGGCAGTGTGAAACCCAGGTTGAAACGGAGGATCGTGCCAATATTGCGGCTTCGTCTGTTGTTTGTTAGCATGGACTTGGGGATGTGACGTTGATTTCTTGATGGCTTATATGATGCCCTTTTCTTGTTCCTCTTCTTTTTCCTTTTTTTTTGTTGGAACAAAAAACTAAGAAGACTATACTTTTTATTCCCTCATACGATAGTCTCCAAGATATAAAAAAATATGAAAGTGTGGTGTTGAGGGATTTCTTTTATGGGCTTCATAGATGGGCATTTGCGTTAGGGGGTTGATTGGGTGTGTTATGGAGAATTTGCAAATATATATAAATAAATAATTGATTGAGAAATATATATTATTTGGGGGGGGGAATTTTTTTTTTTTTTTTTATATTTTGTTTCTAGTTTTATAATTAATAAAATAGTTTTATAGTTAATAAAATAGTTTTATAGTTAATAAAATAGTTTTATAATTAATAAAAATGAAACATGATATATAAAGATTTATAAATTTGGAGTTTTGGTACTTAGGAGAGTGGTTGCATGGTATGTAAATCAATAATAAATAAATAAATACAAATATACATGATTTACGTTGAGATTTTTAACTTGGTTTAATGTGGAGTTCATATATATATATAATATCTTCGGCTTTTGACCTTCAGAAAATATAATTAAAACTGAATCCCTCCTAAAGCCTTTTTAGAATATCTCAATAAAACAAAATAAAAATAACTCCTAACATTATTTTAAAACCTCAAAAACTAAACACAAACCATTCTCTTTTTTGGTGCATGATAATCATATGCATAGCGATTTTATATTTTTGGGCTTTTTCTAATACGGAAAATAAAAGTAATAGCCACCTCAGTTTTTTATTCTACCAAAGTACTCGCTAAACTTAATCGTCTTTGACTTTGGGTGTCATTCGATGGGAGTTCTAGATATGCAAATATATTAGTGTCAAAATTCTAGACAAGGAGAATTACTTTGGGGTTGTTAAATACCTGTAAATCCTTGGGAATTATTATGAACAACTCTATGATGCCTGCGATTGTAAGCTTCCGCCTTTTTTCTTTCTCGCTCTTCTTCTTTCTGTTTTGCAGCATTTTCTTTTTCTACTTCTTTAGCCTTTTCCTTTTCCTTACACTTTTTATATCTTTCTATTTTAGTAATTTTTCTTATATTGTTAAGCTCTGTACTTACTCGTTTTCCCATATTCGGATTTGCCTAGATAGAATTAGCGCAATTCTTAATAAAATCAGGAAAGTAATAATAGTGATTACTTATCACAATTTGTCATTTCCTCTTCTAGGGGATATAATATATTTATCAAATTCCTTTGATATTCGTCTGCTCGCCGGGCCTAAACATATATTAATATATATAATAAAGTTAATTTCCAGATAAAGGGAAATTACAGCTGTAACTCCACCAAAGTCGCGGATATTTGACTTTTTTGCCCGTATTTTTAATCTCCATTTTTCTCTTTCAGACTGATAATATTCAATTTTTTTTCCTAGCTTTTTCTGATTCTGATTCAAACATTGTTAATGTTATTTTGATTGCTGGGTTTGTGTAAAAAAAAAGTTGAGAAGATTTGGACTTTGGGGGAAAAAATATTGATTGTGGTTAAATATAAGTTTTGATCTTTTCCTATTTATTATTTTGTCTTCATCCACAATTCTTATATCTGTTTTCCACTTGCAGTTTTTGTTCTATTTCTGAACAAGATATCTATATGGTTTGCTCGGTGTTATTGGACCATGTTGGTAAGCCAACCTTTTTAATCTTGGCCACCTTATTTTCAACCATTTAACCATGGGACGGTAGTTAGTACAATTCCATATTATTTTTCGTAATAGTATAAATGAATTGTTGTTGGAATAAGTGCCCTTGTAACTTCACTTCAATTTACTTGCTACTGGCCTCCCCATAATGTATTTAAAGCTGACGCTGAGCCTTATTACATTTAAGATCCCAATATAAATCACTCAACCGGTTCTAGTTATGCTGCCTTATCTGCTGCTCATTTATTATTCAACATTTATTCTACTATAGTTAGTATGATTAAAGGTATGGTTGCCAACATGATCTTCTCGGACCCGACCCATAACCCATCTCTAGGCAGCATTTGGCCGTGTCTTAGTGAAGGTTCTAAAATTGTATTATGTTGTTACGTAAGTAGTGGGGTTGTACTGCTTGGAAGCATTGCCTGGAGCATGGTTATGTGCTCGGAAGCTCTGGGACACGACCATGTTACAAGTTGCAACAGCCAATTGTTTCTATTTGATTTAGGACTAGGACAAAAATAGTCAACAAATCGGCAAGCTGGAAGAATTGGCAACTTGATCAAAAGTACATAAGACCTGTTATAGAAATGAAAAATTGGACAATTAAACAGAAACCAACAACATATACAGATCACAATCCCTAGTTTATTTCAATCATTTTGATGTCCCCCTCCCCCCACTTTTATCAGCTGTTTCTCTTAGATCCGTTTCAAATATACAGCCATGTTGATAGAAGCATCTAAGATCCAAACTCACGAAGCTATAATAAAAAATATCGAAACTAAATTAACAGACAAGAGAAATATTCTTGCAAATGACATAGCTAATGAACAGACTCGCAAGAATGATTTGATTAGCCAAGCTGATAATTGCTCTGATCCCATTGTAATTGGCCTATTATTCAAATTTTAATATAGCTTACAAATTTACTTTTAGGAACGAAATAAGATACTTGGACGTAATATGGGAGAATATAGAACCTTCGCGATATTACAAAAACAAAGTGAAAGGTAAATATAATCAATATAACTTGTTATTATCGGAAATAATATTAACGCAGCAAAATAGGGAAATCGAAGAGCTGGAATCACAGTAAGCGGAAGTCCACAAATATAATTAAATTACTAAAGTTTGGATGTTAAATAGGTTGGCAAGTGCTAAAAACAGTTTAGGCAATACAAGCAGGACAATAAAGACGACAATACCCTCTAACCAACAGAATGAGAGGCCTAATGGAACTTATATAATTCTTAGAAATCAAGGAGGTAGTAAAGGTGGTAGTAGTAGTGGTAAGGGTCGTCGCCGATTTAAGATATGCTTTTGGCGAAGAAATGTAATAACATAGTTAGGGGTATTGTCTGGTGCAGGAAAGAAAGGCAAGCTGATTATTTATGTCGGTATTACCAAGGTGGTAATGTATTCGTGAATATATCAATGGTTTAAAAGGTGGTATTTCTTAAGTCTAAAGTAAGAAGAGAAGCGGGAGGAGGGGCTCCTTAAATACCCAAGGGGTGCCTCCCAGTGAATTCCAATGATTCATCTCTAATCTTTGTAATTTGTATCAAATGGGTTAGGGTGCCCAAAAAGAATATAAGTGAAGCTATTCCCACTTATGCCCGAGGTTGGTCCACACGACCAAAGTAGACCCATATTATCATGCCCCCAATTTACTTTTGATTTTTGTGTATTGATTTATTCGGGATTTTAAAAAGCAGGTTTGATTTACCAGCATTAAAAAGATTTCTGTACAACTTGTATTAACTTTGGAAGATTAAGGTAATGGGGCTGAAGTACAGTACATAGAGTAGTGCAAGGCTAATTAGACCAAAACAAAAGGGTTATGTGATACAGAAACTATAGGGTGGCTATAATAGTAAGAGAGGTGTTGAGACCAAGCGTAGGAGGAATGACCTTGTGATAAAAGAAATGTTATTTACTAAGCGGCAAGAAACAAGGAAAGTTTGCTAAGGAGATATATAAGGGCGATGTTCTATAAACCGGAGTAAATAAATCTTCGCCTGGCAAAGTACTGCAGATTAAAGAGAGATAATTTTATAAATATATCACTTGAAATTGCTGTGGTTTTATGAATGGCTGAGGAATTTATAACTTCGCTATCAAGAACTGAACTCCCCTGAGTTTTCAAAAAGAAAAACATACGATTCGTGTTTCGTATGATAAGACCGCCTGTATCTGGGTCACCAGACTCATAAAACAAGGCCTGGCCTCGCTATTGTGTGGAAGGAAGGGGCTGTGGCTTTTCAGCTTGGCGAAGTTGCCCTTTGACATGTTTTCCAACAGTAGCGGAACTGTGTCGTGAAACGGGCTTATGATTTTACATCATAGGCTATATGGGATAAGAAACTTGGATATTTGAAATTTTATGTGAAGCCTGAAGATTTGAAGATTGGAGCTTTCAGATGTCAAGATTAAGATGTTGATGGGGCTCAGCCAATCTAGGATTTCAACCGTGCAAATGTAAGACGGGAAAATGCCATATTATCAAAAGACGGAATACTGCTTACAATAATATCTCTGATAAGTACTGAGATAGACCCCCCCCCCCCACCATCTGTAAAAAAAAAAAATTAGTAAGAGAAGAAAGATAATTCCCACTAGGCGCCGTGTACAACCAACGACCAACGACCAACACCAACAACCTCGGATTCGCAAGATTCTTACTCGTACTCGTACGGCACGTGCGAATTTTCCTCCTTCAAAGTTCCATCATCCCAGTTGGATTGTTAGTTGGATTGTTAGTTGGAATCCTTACTTGATTTGATTTGCCGGCTTAAGAATAGTGGTGGAATGTGGAGTCTGGGTTCCTGGTATACGAAGCCCCGAGGACGAGAACCTTTTGCGGGGAACGGGAATCATGGATGAGGTATCAGGTCGATGGTACGATGACGGCGCTGATCAATGTGGTGATTACGATCATGAAGGCTACTTTGGTCGGCCGTAGTGATGAAGGCGGAGGCGAGTTGGTTGGGGTGCTGAGTGGTGTTATGAGAATGGATCTGGGAGAGGGCGGGTTGCAATTGAAGCGGAGACCAGAAAGCATAAAGTATCGATCATCCGATAATAGGGGATTTATGATTGTTTGTGGAGCAAAAAAGGGATCTGTACATGGATATGAAAGAGTTAGGGCTTCCTATTTGGGAGGAATATAAAAATACAGAAGATCGGACGACGCGATGCAAAGTCGGCGCTGCACAGGAGGATTGAGTTACGGCTCTGCATAGCAATCGAGAGCAATACGCTGCCCTCACAAGACTTGACACTGTCGGAATGATCAGGACATTCCATATATATCATTGTATTTCCACTAGTTCCATTCGCCAACCTCGACCGACATACATAGCCCTGCGTTATGGGGGGCCTGTTCTCACGACCCCGTTCTTACCAACAGGCCAATATCTCCCGGAATGTGCCACTTCCCTACCATATAACAAAGAACAAACATGACCTTGATCTGAACAGCATGACATGAACTGCATGGACTCCACCGCCAAATACTCTTCCGGGTATTTGTTGTAGGCATTCACGAGTCAAGACTCAGTATTCCCGGACGTTCCAGTACCCAAGCCGCCCGGAAGAAGGTTCCGAAGCCAGGGGTTGCTCAGGGAGCCAGCGATTCAGGACAAGCGCGCACATCAAATTCGCTTCTGAGACGCGATTTAGGGAGCAGAAAGGGGACGTCGTCGTTTCACCTCAAAGCTTCGCATTACTGGCACGGATTCAAAGGCGACAGCGAGTTTGTGGCCCAAGAATTGTTCCGCCTGCAGAATCGACTGAGCCGGAGGATCACCCGTTATCCTCGCGCAACAGCACCGAGAGCGAGAAGCCATGCGGTAGAGCCGGAGAAAAATCCTCACCACCATTGGTTCCTGGCTTCCACAGTCTCCCTCCCAGCGAGGTTCGAGCGTGCGGATATGAGTGCGACGGCTATGAAGAAGGCGTTGCCCCCAAGGCCCAGCGTGGATTTGGACGCGTATCCACCGGATGAAGACAGGAAATATGGGCTGCGGAGACCAGGCACCCACCGGAGCAAATCTTCGATCACCGATCTCTCTTACTCCAGACCGGGTTCTAGGAAGGGATTGGGTATGATGGGTGCGAACGGGCCATCTCCATCAACAGTTTTACAAGGCTATAAGAACGATATTGTGAATGGCTTTGAGGGCGAGAAACCACGATACAATCCAGTAAGAGTTCCCCTTCGGGGGTGTGAAAGAGCTAACAGTTTCTTCGCAGATGAATCCTACACGCCCCCAAAGCTCCACACTCCTCAACGTCAACGATCCTATACAAGTTCATTTGTTGGTGGAAATAGCGTTGGGGGATAGTAAAGAATTTGAGATCTTATCACAGGAAGAGGTGGACGACTTGAAGAAACAATGCCAATCCATCACCCAACGAATCGAACAAACGAGGCAAAACCTCGCCATTCAATCCAAATATCGCGATGCCGCCATGTCCATGTCAAAATTGTATTCTCCGTCCAGCAGGAAGAAGAGTGTTGATACACCAGAACCTGGGTTGAAGAAAAAACGGAGTATTCTAGGACATAGCCGGACTAATAGTGAGAAACAAGCAGAGGACGAACGGATGGTCAGCGAGAAAAAATGTGAAGAGTTGGCGGCAGAACTATGGACGTTGGAGAAACGGCTGATTGAGCCTCAGAATCGATTGCTGAAGCATACAGCGGGGATTCTCCAAATGACACATAAGGGGCCGAAGAAGAATAAGACGAAGGGCCAAGGTCCAATGCAACCAGGAGGTGTTCCAGGGAGTCCAGAAAGCATGTATACCTACCACAACTCGAGGACGAGCGTTGAGCATAAGAACGAAGAGAATCTTTTCGATGAGAGGAGTCTATACAGGAGCCCGGATCGTTTGGATCGATTTGACGAATGGGGGGCTTTTGGAACGATCGATAGCCCGGTTTCTCCATCGGCTATGCAAATCAAGGAGCATATGAAGATGATTGCACACACGGAGCAGAAGTTAGAGGATCTGAACAATCAGTTAAGACAAGTCATTGTGAAGGCGAATCCTCAACGAGAAATGGCCCAACCACCTCTTGCGAGAACAAACAGAGCTGGAAAACCAACCGATGCTGGAGAGACACTCGAGAGTCATCTGGATTATCTACAAGCCACGATTGGAGTTTTGGAGAAGGAACATAGCTGGACTGTAAGGAAATCACAAGAGTCTGAGATGGCTGCCGAGAAAGCTATCGAAGGCATCAACAGTGAAGTTCAGAGATTGTTACTGGTCAGTGACCCGGACCGTCCTATTCCGCCGGCATCTGGAGCAGGTCTGAAGAGACATATGGCGTATTTCCAAGAAAGTGTCGATGCCATTGAAATCGAGCTTGCTCGGGCCGAAAATATTTCAAGTAGGAGTATGGGCAATCAAGATAATCTCGAGCAGATAGAGACGGTGCTTATGGGTTTGTGGGATATCATCCAATCTGGAGAAGAAGAAGTCAGACAAAGGAAACTGCAACGTCGAATGACGAGATCTGCCAATGGTGTCCCGGATGAATCTGATGAATCCGATGATGATAATTCCAGTCCTAATGAATCTTTCACCCTCCAAGGCTTTTCTACGAAGGTTCAATGGTTGTATTCCCAAGCTACTCGATTAAAAGACCAGAAGAAAGTTCTACAACGCCAAATTAAGCAACAAAGAGAATTGAACAACAAATCTGATGCAACGAAGGATGCAGAGATTGGACAAAAAGCACAGGAAATGACACGATTGCAGTCGTTGCTAGATCGAACAGAGAGCGATGCAGATAGAGTCCGGGAACAACTGAGTGACACTCTTGAAAAACTGAATGAAGCAAGAGAAGAAAGTCGGCAACGCGAACAAGCTCGATCCGGTAGTGAATCCGCCTCAATCCGTGAAGCCCAGGAAGAACTCACCCATCGAAACCGTACCATCGCTGCCCTAGAAGCGGAACTAGAAGACCTCAAAGACGATCGAAGCATCGCTAATGCCGAGACACAAGGCAAACTCGCTGAATCCGAGAGCAAAATAGCCACTATCACAGTCCAATTAGCAGCTGCTACGAGTGCTAAAGAATCTACCGAGGCCTTGGTCAAAGAACAAGAAGAACAGCTTACCAGGAAGGAAAAGGAGATGGAGGAAATGAATATGGATCTCGCTCGTCTCCAAACAGAGGTAACGATCGCCCGAGCTGAATTGGACGGGGCGTATGGATCAAGAGCCCAACGTGCTGCAGAAGTAGCCGCCAACCCCGCTATCCAAAAAGAAATCGATGACCTCACTAAAAAGAATATCTCTCTTGCCGCCGAAATCTCTACACTAAAATCACAAACTGTTTCTGCGGGTGCTGGATCCAAAGAGCAAGAAGCACAGATGCAGACTCTGAAAAAAGAATTAGCGGAGACGATCGAGGAATACGAGCAAATGACTAAAGCTAGTATAGAGTGGGAGAAAGAACGTGAGATGCTAGAAGGCAGTATTGATAAACTCCGCGACGAGCGTGAGAACCTTGAGGCGCAATTAAGCGATGAGAAAGTTAGATGGTTGGGTATGAAGAGTCCGGGCATTCCTGGCGACGGCAGTGGAGGCAATACTAGTACGACGGTCCTCAAGAATGAGTTCAAGAAGATGATGAGGGATACTCGAGCCGAGAACACAAGGATTTTGAGGGTACGTCATTACTTTTATCTCGAAGATGAGATGTGTACTAATGAAGAATAGGCCGAACAAGCTGAGCGCCGTAGAGTTGAAGAGGAATTACGAGCGCTGAAACGAGCACAAGGGCCTGGAAAATCGGGCTTGAGTCAAAGTAGTTTCGCTGCTTAGACTCTTCCTCTACGCCCCTCTCCCTCGCAATTCCTTGAGAGAGCATATTATGACAGCAACCCATCCCTAACACAATAAAAACACGAAAAAACGGTACAATACGACTAGACTCCCTCAGACCTAGCATTTTTCCAAGGAATCCCGCATCCGGGCTGGCTGGCCACCTCCCCATTTTATTTTGCTTTCTCTTTCCCCTTTTTTCTCTCTCAAACTTGGATTTTTCACTTCTCGACATTCATTTGTCTTTTCTTTTAAGGCGTAGGTTTCGCAGTTTTAGGGTCTGGGAATTTGGAGTATGTGGGGTTTGAGATCGTAGGACTGGTGTAGCATAGCATAGCATAGCATTGCGTGGAGTCGGAAAATGGATGAGTGAGTGAGTGAGTGTGTTTGTGTTTGTGTTTGAGGAAAAGAGGGAAAGGGAGAAAAGAGATAGAGAAGGAGAAGAGATAGACTGGGTATATAGAATACGAATGAAAATGGGAATGAGATGAGTTCATAATTGAGATTGATTAAATTGCGGTTATGATTGTGGGCGAAGGAATATGAAGATTAAGTGAGAAATAATTTTACTTAGGAAGGTGTTCTTAAGCAAAAAATCGAATCCTAAAGAGTGGTATCTATAGTCCCACCAACCCTAACTAATTACAATGACGAAAAACGACGCAATCCTATTCCTATCTCTCCCTTTCTCTCTCTTTCTTTATACTCGTACCCAACCCACACCTACTCGCGATCTAATATCCATGCTAATCCTCCCTTCACACACTGACAGCCAACCCACCACTCCTCAATTCCCGTCTCCAATCACGGGCCGCTCTACTAGCTGTCAGACTCTCCTCATACCTCATATTATCTCCATAGCCACTGTTGTCGCTAAATCTACGGTTGTTATTTTGGCCCGCCCACTCATCCGCGCCAACACCACAACACACAAAGCAGAAACAATCCGCCACGCCAATGAACCAGCTACCGATCTTTGACTTCATGTCCATTACTCTGCATTTCCAGCACGGATCATCTCGCTCATCTCCCCCTCCTCCCCTTTGCTCGTCCCCAAATCTCTCGCTCAATCTCCCGTTTCTTTGCCCGGCATGAAGCGGCGAGCTGCGGTTGCTCGGCGAAGAAGGAGCGGAAGAGCCGGGTGTCAGACCGCCGCCCATGAGATGCGTCGTTGATGAGAAACTGGGGTTTCTGTCTTCTCTTTCTGTTTCGTGCGTTGGAGATAGGGAGGAGGGGGGGGAAGCGTGGATTTGGGTCGCTTGGCGGAGAGGGTTGATGTTGAGGATGCCGAGATTTTGGCTGTGGGCTGTGCCGAGCGAGGATATTGGAGATGAGTTATCGACAGTTTCATTGGGATTGGGGTTGAGAAAGGGAGGGAAGCGGAGTGGCGGGAGTGAGAAAGTAGAGGTTTGGTGGACGGGGCTGTGCTGACTTGTGGGCGTATGGGTCGAGAGGTTACTGTAAGCGTTACTCGGTGGCATGGTGTCCTGGATTTGAGATTTACTTTTGCGGTGGGGGCATTTTTGAGGCCTTCCAGATGGAGAATGACTCAAAGGGATTAGTGTTGCTTCTCGAGGACGGCTGCTTGACATATTGCTCGCCCCCATAGCATTTTGCAAATTGTCCATCTCGATGTCTCTTGCTACTGCTGAGGAATTAAATCTTACTCGTAGTCCTTTCCTCCGCTTTCCCGTTGTGACAGGAAGATGGGAGTTAGGTTGCTGAGTCGTAGTTGTGGAAGTAGTAGGTGTAGTGGTTAAAGGTACAGAAAACGTCTCCATTTTTGCCATCGATGTATTGTAGAAAGGATGCTGTTCCAAAACTCCATACATACTTCTCGGTGGTCTAAAAGTTGTTGCTCGACGACTTCGAACTGGTCTTGAAATTAATACAGGATTTGTAATTCGAGAAGAGAAATGCATTCCCGAATCCGGAAGACCTAGGAACCGCTGTAGCCGATTTGGTTTACCAGGCTGGTTGATAATTATCTGTCTTCGACGGGGAGCGTTCTGCGCTGCAGTCCAAGATGGAATTCCCGGTGGCGTAGGACGTCGATATAATGGCGCATGAATTGGCGATTTGGGCTCCGCGTAGATTTCAGGAGCTGGCATGGATTTACGCTCTTCTTGTGCGATCATTAGACATGCTTCGTGGTAGGAATTCTTGATAAATGCTAGATCATCGAGACTGAATGATCGCCGGCGTCGAATCCCTTTCATTAATACAAAACTATCGCGGTGGGCGAGGAACGGTGTATACATTTCGTCGAATGATTTTGCATGTACGAGAGAATGCATCGTTGTGTAGCTTTTCTGCTCTGTGATGGTTTCGAGAACTGTGCCTCGTCCATATTTAAATGGCTTGTCTTCGAGAACTGCACCGATAGAGGGAATTTCCGTTCCTTGATTGCTTTCATTAAGCTCTGGGGCTTTGGATGGAGATGGAGTCTCGAGGTCTTTTGAAGAGACAACGGCTTTGGATTCGATTTTGTAGAGGCTGTCTTCGCTAGAGAAATAGGGCGCTTCATAGATTGAACTGTGGGCACTCGGAAGGTCTTCCGAGGAGTCTATTCGTCGCACAAAAGAAGTTTTGCGGCGGATTTGTTTGGGAGGTGGTGTCGTAGGTGATAAAACTTTCGATAGCAATGGGTGTCGTATTGGTGTTGGCGATACAATCTCCCCGGGAACTATGTTCTCTGCCATCGTATCCAAGACTTTGCGGTTAGTAAACAATTGATACAAACCCCTGATGGATGTTGTCTGTGATAATGAGAATGAGAATGTGAGATGTTGTTTCATTGAGAGTAAGAAGTGAAGGAGTGCAGCTGTACGTGGAAATTGACTTTACGGATTTGTTCGCTGGAGACTATACCTATAGCCCCTTCCCACCCTAACACCATCGCTATGATTAATAACTAAAACCAAGTTGGTGTTCACGATGCTTTGATTCCCTCAGCAGCCAATGCTTTTCTATACTCCTTCGAAGCCTTTCGTAAAGTCTTTATCGTCGGTTCCATCATCTCCATAACCACCTTCTGCCCGCCCCCAATAGTATTCGGATTCCATTTAATTTTCTTTCTAGTCTGCTCCCAAACATCTCTGATATGCTGCTTCTGTTTGTTAATGACTTCTTCTCTTTCCTTTTCCGCATCACTAGCCACTGCAGTGATGCGATCCATGGCTCGATCGAGGGTTTCAACCATTTTGGCCAGTTCACCAGCGCGATCAGGATCGCCAGAGAGAAAGATGACCCAGAAATGATGAAGGAATTCAGTCGTAGTTGCATGAGTTAACGTCAGCCTGTCAAAAAGTCTCTGAGACAAGCCTGAAAGAGATGATTGGCCGCTGGAACCATCAATCTCTGTCCTTCGCGCAGCGACCCCTTCCAAAATCTGTTTCTGAGCATCGCTCAAACTCGCCTTACTTCCAACATGGGCAACCTTTTCTTCCTCTTCGTCCTCACTATCACTATCTTCAAGGACCCCAATCGCAGCGCGTAAATCTAACCTTCCAGTAGAATCATTTTCCATACTGGCAGGATCCACATCCATCTGTAATCTCTCTAATACCTCAGATGGGATCTGCTTTGCATAAAGAGCCGCTTCAGCAGACTTACTAGACTTTTCGTTGGAGAAGAATTGACTTTGTTCTTTGATATTAAGCATGATGCGGTTTTCCTCCGCATCGCCTTGCAAATCTCGGAGAGCGAGTGAGTTGAAAGTCTCCTCGTCCATTCCAATTGGATCTGCCGGATCGACATCAGATGGTGCTACATGAGCCATAATCTTCTCGCTCAGGCTATTCAATGTTCGAACAATCGGAACTTTTGCAGAAGACCCAGGTCTCATAGTTATATCTTTCCGATTTCCACTTCTGTATCCACCCTGGTTCTCTTCATTTCCTTCGAGATCAATGATATGTGGTATATGCGTTACAAGAAGTCTCTGATCAAGGCCATTTCCATTGTTTGCATCGAGATATCTATCAAAAGTAGGATCCATACTATCTGCTTCTGTAATGCGCTCCCCTTTGAGTTTCTTGAATAGACGACTGAGAAAGAATCGTGACCAAAACTCTGATTCATTCAGCTTGGGGACATTCTCGTCGTAGACTCTTTTCACAAGGGGATGTTGACTAAAAACTAGCTGGACTTGCTCTGCACTGATGTTCAACTTGAGCTCTCCATCAACTTGACGTGGCTTAACGGTAGATAGCACATTGTATTGTCCTCTTTTCTGATTGCTTTCCACAGCGTGAGCTCGTAATATGTTCGTCCGCATGGACCAGAATTGCGAGTTAAATTGCGAGTCGGATATTGTGTCAGGCTTTGTCCGCCTTGATTCCATATATGTTCTATGCAAAGCTGGATCTTTCTTCATCAAAGACTGCTGCAGCTCTATATCAACCTTTAGGTGAGCATCATCATACCATCGGTTTCCTTCACACTTTGGCTTGGACGTCACAGCACTAGCCATCGCCATCGCCGCAGATGCAGAACTGCCATTTGCCCTTGGAATGCTGTTCTCATTGGCTTTAATGGCACTGATCAGATTTGTCAAGGCATCTTTGATGGCATTTGCTTCTGCTCTCGGATTCGATGGAGAATTGAAATGAAAAAGGTGAGTCACGGATTCAGCCGCATCAGGTGATTTCTCGAATATCTTAAGCATAACCTTGGGGGCCGATTCTGGAGTCTGCTGTAGATCTGAACTCGTCAGTCTCGAATCGAATATCGGAAGAATCTTAGTAACATACTCGTGATGTGTGCCACGATAATCGTCACATCGGATTTTGGGGCGTTCAAGGGTAGCCATTCAATGGATTTTTGGTCTTTGGAGATGCTCAGGGTCCCTTCTTTCTTCTTGTAAATGGCAGAGCCTTTGATAGACGGCAGAGATTTTGAGGACGCCATTGTTTAAATATGTAGCTGTGTCTGGACATTAATGTTCGTCTTTGACTGCGAGGATGTTGAAGGAATGAACAGCAGCCTAATGCTACCTTCTGGATTCATCGGGCCACCTCATCAAAGTCCAGGATACACGCTACCAGCTTCAACATTAACTTAAGTAATCAAAGGTCGAATTGGAAGAAGTGAACTGGGGGCCATAAATAAGCTGGCACTGGGTTTGCTTGTCCGTGAAAAGCAGAACGGCTGACTAATCTAGTTTAGGACTCAACATCACGTGAATATAGCAAATATAGGAAACCGATTCCTGATTGGCCAAGTACCAACCGCCTTTTCAAGGTTGGTGGTCCCGGAAGAAAATCCGTCATCTGGCTTCCCAGATGAGCCATTTTGTTACAACTCTCCAAACGACTTACTCCGCCCTTCTTTTACTTCACCTCAATCCAGCTTGTCATTCACCAGTGGCATATTTCCTCTCGTCTCTTAATTGCCGTTTTGACGTCTATTTACAGCATTGACCGGCGCAATGCTTCGATCATCTCTCCGACAAAAGAGCAACCAGCTCTTAAAAGCTGGTTGCTCTGCGAGATCTATATATACGACTCCTAGAAATCCTCTTCCGTCTTCCATTAGCTCCGCGAAGATTGCTCTATCATCGAAACGGCGTGCATTGGCTGTTGTCTCTCAGAAGAGATTTGTCACAGCTGTTGCCAACGCCCCTGACCCAAACGATAACTTCTTGTCTGGAAACACGGCGAACTACATTGATGAGATGTATATGCAATGGAAAGAAGATCCTTCAAGCGTACACGTCTCATGGCAGGTTTACTTCAGGAATATGGAGAGCGGCGATATGCCGATGTCCCAGGCTTTTACTCCTCCTCCAACACTTGTACCATCGCCAACAGGAGGCGTAGCAAGCTTTATGCCTGGAATGGGCATGGCTGCTGGACAAGGCTCAGATGTAACGAACCACTTGAAAGTCCAGCTCTTGGTTCGTGCCTACCAAGCTCGTGGTCATCACAAAGCCAACATCGACCCTCTCGGCATTAGACGCGAGGCTGAGGAATTCGGATACAGTAATCCTAAGGAACTTCGGCTCGAACATTATAATTTTACGGAGAAAGATCTCGATACTGAATATTCTCTTGGGCCAGGCATATTACCTCGTTTCAAAAAGGAAGGCCGTGATAAGATGACGTTGCGGGATATCATTGCAGCTTGCGAGCGCATCTACTGCGGTTCTTATGGAATTGAATACATCCACATTCCGGATAGAGAGCAATGCGATTGGCTTCGGGAGAGAGTTGAGATTGAAGCACCCTTCAAATACTCGGTCGATGAGAAGCGCCGAATTCTGGATCGCCTCATCTGGAGTTCAAGCTTTGAAAGTTTCCTCGCTACCAAATTCCCCAACGATAAGCGATTCGGTCTAGAAGGATGCGAGACCCTTGTTCCTGGTATGAAAGCGCTCATTGATCGAAGTGTAGACTACGGTGTCAAGGATATTGTTATTGGAATGCCCCATCGTGGTCGTCTTAATGTTCTCAGTAACGTTGTGAGAAAACCAAACGAGTCTATCTTTAGCGAATTTGGAGGATCTGCGGCAGCTGAGGATGAAGGATCAGGTGATGTTAAATACCACTTGGGAATGAACTTCGAGCGACCTACCCCTTCTGGCAAGCGTGTGCAATTATCTCTTGTTGCAAACCCTTCCCATCTTGAGGCTGAAGACCCTGTCGTCTTAGGGAAGACCAGAGCCATCCAGCACTACAACAATGATGAGAAAGACCACAAGTCTGCCATGGGTGTTCTCCTTCACGGCGATGCCGCTTTTGCAGCTCAAGGTATTGTGTACGAGTGCTTGGGTTTCCACTCACTTCCAGCATACTCGACTGGTGGTACTATTCATTTGGTCGTCAACAATCAGATTGGTTTCACCACTGATCCCCGATTCGCTCGCTCAACTGCTTACTGTACCGACATTGCGAAGTCGATTGATGCACCTATCTTCCATGTCAACGCTGATGATGTCGAGGCTGTAAACTATGTCTGTCAACTTGCGGCCGACTGGCGTGCTGAGTTTCAACGTGATGTGGTTATTGATCTCGTTTGTTATCGTAAACATGGGCACAACGAGACTGATCAACCATCTTTTACTCAACCCTTGATGTATAAGCGCATCCAATCTCACGAACCACAAATCGACATCTATGTCGATCAACTTCTGAAAGATGGTAGCTTCACAAAAGACGATATCGAGGAGCATAAGAAATGGGTTTGGGGAATGTTAGAGGACAGCTTTGCAAAAAGCAAGGAGTATCAACCAACGTCAAAAGAATGGACCACTTCAGCATGGAATGGATTCAAATCTCCAAAAGAATTAGCAAGTGAAGTCCTACCTCATAACCCTACCGGAGTCGCTGAGCACACATTGGAGCACATTGGTACGACTATTGGCTCCACACCAGAAGACTTTAACGTTCACCGCAATCTGAAGCGTATTCTGTCCAGTCGTGTTAAGACTGTCAACGAAGGCACCAACATTGACTGGTCGACTGCTGAAGCTCTCGCTTTTGGATCTCTCGTTGGAGAAGGCCACCATGTACGTGTGTCTGGCCAGGACGTCGAGCGTGGTACTTTCTCACAAAGACATGCTGTCTTCCATGATCAAGAAACTGAAAAAACATATACACCTCTCCAACACATTAGTAAAGATCAAGGCAAATTCGTCATCTCTAACTCCTCATTGAGTGAGTTTGGTGTCCTTGGTTTCGAGTATGGTTACTCTTTGTCTTCTCCAAACGCTCTAGTTATGTGGGAAGCCCAGTTCGGTGATTTCGCCAACAATGCCCAATGTATCATTGATCAGTTTGTTGCTTCTGGTGAAGTTAAATGGATGCAGAGATCTGGCCTTGTTATGTCCTTACCCCATGGATATGATGGGCAAGGACCTGAGCATTCATCTGGACGTATGGAGAGATATCTTCAACTTTGTAATGAAGATCCGCGTGTCTTCCCATCAGAGGAGAAACTCGAACGTCAACATCAAGATTGCAATATGCAGATTGCTTATATGACATCGCCCTCCAACTTATTCCACATCCTGAGAAGGCAAATGCATAGGCAATTCCGAAAACGTAAGTAACCGGCCATTTGACAGCAGTACGAGATCATCAGACTGACACATATATATATATATTTTAGCTCTTATTATCTTCTTTTCAAAATCTCTTCTCCGCCACCCACTTGCACGATCATCCATTGAAGAGTTCACTGGCGAATCGCAATTCCAATGGATCATTCCAGATCCTGAACACGGCAATTCCATCGCTGAACCTAGTGAGATTGATCGTGTTGTTCTCTGCACAGGTCAAGTATATGCAGCTCTTCACAAATACCGTGCCGATAAGGGATTCAAGAATACCGCCATCACTCGTATCGAGCAACTTAATCCCTTCCCTTGGCAACCACTCAAGGAGAACCTTGACATGTACCCCAACGCTAAGACCATTGTCTGGTGCCAAGAGGAACCTCTCAATGCTGGTGCCTGGAGTTTTACTCAACCTAGGATAGAGACATTGTTAAACAAGACTGAGTATCATGACCGGAAACACGTTATGTATGCGGGTCGTAACCCAAGCGCCAGTGTGGCTACTGGCCTGAAGACTACTCATCAAAAAGAAGAAGCCGAGTTATTGGAAACAGCTTTCTCTGTCACACAGGATAAGCTAAAGGGAGAATAGGTTTGTAAAAGTCAAATGAGGTCAAAGAGGATACGAGGGGGTCATAAATGCGCATTTGTATTATTGTACAGAATTTCCTATGGGTCTGATTATCCTGTATCAAATTTGCATAGCGAGCCAGAACACAGGATGAAGGCCTTGGCCATTGATGGATACCGACTCTCTTCTCAAAAGTTTCTCAACCGTGAAGACTTGGCGTAATAATAAGATAGGTACTTCGCTATCCCGATCGAGCCTCAAGTTAAATGGGGAGATCACGTGAGAGTAGCCCTATGCATGATGACGTCGCTATGGGATTTCAGCGCCGCGACGCGTTTCGCCTACCAAAACTTACATTCATTTGTTATAGATAGAGACCGCTACCATTTCCCCTTAAAAACTCCCTTTTTACCTTCCACCATGCGGCGAGCGATCCATCTTCCTATCGGTCTTCGCCCAGCCTCAAAATCCAGTCTCCGACCCCCTGTAATCTCTATATTCCGCAGCAGACGCTCACATCCACATGCTGGAATAGTGCCCAAACTAAGTCTTTTCAGTACAGGGAGATATTGGAAAGACGAGTATGCGAAACAAGAGAGTGTTTCGGATCAGAAAAGGTTGGATGATCAAGAGAAAGTCGGCTTTAATACGCAGCTTGACGATGCGATTGGAGAGGCGAAGGAACTGCAGGCTAGGACGCCCTGGCATAGAGAGGGGAGCGATCAGCCGCCTGTGAAGAGGAATAGAAGTGCGGGTGCTATGACGAAGGGTATCTCTCTATCTCTTTGAGCCCGGAGTTCTACCATTACCAATACCAATACCAATAATAACAACTAATGAATTCGACTACATAGGCAAACTCCTCACCACTCCCTCACGACTCCTAAAACTCATCCTCCCCCTCACCACGCTTGATAAAAACAGCGATCGTAAATCTATAGAACCGCTGGCTCTCCTCGTGCATCCCCAACAACCGCTCTCGTATCTAGAACGCTTGATACAGTCGGAATTGCCGATGATAAAGGGAAAGGGTGGAGGCGAGAAAATCCCCCAGGTGTATTTTCGGGCGGAGGATAGTGCGCAAGATGAGGTGATGGCGGATAACAGGGAGAATGGGGCTGAGGAGGACGAGATAGAAAGCGAAACGCGAGAAGAGGAGGGGAGTGAAGAGCAAATGGTAGATGGGAAATTAGTGAAATTAGGAAAGATTGAAAATAACGAGTCTAAGGGAGGCGAAGAAGTGCAAAAACCTACGGCGTCAGGCCTTAGAGGCGGTCCTGGGGAAGGGGGTGTGGAATCCTATTCCGGTCTTGGACGAGCCTCTTCTCCTACCAAGAAACCTAAGTTCGTGAGGTGGTCTTCGTCTACTGAGATTGGGGATTTTATCCGTGATGCGGCGCGCGGATCCGAGTTCGCGGTGGAGATCGAGGGTGCTAGTAAGGAGATTAGAGTTGGTGTTCCGTCGTTTAATGATAGGACGCACTATTTGAGAGTTCGACTGAGGAAGACGAGCAGACGCCTGGTAGATTATGCCAGTGTGAAGAAGGAGTGTGATGAGTTGGCACATAGGAGCGCACAGCGACTTGCTATGGGTGGTTTCGGGGTCCTGGCTACCTGGTGGGCGGCCATCTATTATTTAACGTTTCAGACGAGCTATGGCTGGGATACTATGGAGCCTATTACGGTATTGCAGCCTCTCCTTTCTCCTTTCTTAGAATCCTACTGATTCACCAATATATAGTATCTTGCAGGACTCTCTACAATTATGCTAGGGTATCTCTGGTTCCTCTACCATAACCGCGAGGTGTCTTACCGCGCGGCGCTGAATCTCACGGTCTCGAGACGCCAGAACCACCTGTATCAGTTACGCGGCTTCGATGTCAGGAAATGGGAATCGTTGATCGAGGAGGCGAATGCCTTGAGGAAAGAGATCAAGGGTGTTGCGGACGAGTATGATGTCGAGTGGGATGAGAAGGCGGATGAAGGGAGTGAGGAGGTCCATGAAGCGTTGAAGCAGGGGAGGGATAAAGAGCGGAAACGTGGGAAGGGAGATGATGACGATGACAATGACAATGACAATGATAATGATAGTAACAGTAGCGGAAAGGATGAGCGCTCGAAGGAGAAGAAACATAAGAGGAGTGATGATTGATGATGCGTGACCAGAATATTTAGATCATTGTTATTAGCAGCCTAACATGATCTTTGAGATTCCTGCTGTTGTGTCGATGCGTTTGCATTCGACTCGGGGAATAGAGACCGGATACCAGTGTATGTATCTCGATATCCTACCTGCCCCAAATACGCAAGAGGTATAACTACCATCGAGTACAAGTACAGAGTGCTCATCTAGCTCCCGATTTATGTTCTTGTTCCCATATATTGGGTGTGTATCCTCGGCTTTTGGCTATGGTAACTTAGGGGAGGTGTGAGATTGATGGTCGTGTAGCAGTCAAGTCGATAGCAGTATGCGAGAAGTCCACTCCGTACTGCTTGCCGCCTTCTAGTAAGCGCATTATATGGACGGATGGTAAAAAGGAGTATTTCGACTTTGGGTCGCCGTTTGAGGTGGGAGATTAGTGCTTGATGTGTTGACTGATATGTGCAGAGTCAAATGGGATATGCAAGAAGTACTCTATCCAACATTACTTGTCTCTGGCTTAATCCTCGAGAGAGATCAATGATAGGGTGAGTATACTTCTCTATCACGGGTAATGTATAGTTTTGGCAGAAGGGATGCCAGGACGAGCTTATGTCGAGACGTTCTTCAATAGTTCGCTAAGTCAGATACCGAGAAATCTGGCATGCTGTGGCGTGCTGTCTCTGTGCAGCAGGAGTCGGTACGGTGTTGCATAGAGGTAGTTGATTTACCAGAAGATGGTGTCGGCATATGGAATCCCTGTGCAAGTGACATACGGGTGCACTGCTTTATATAATATAGCGGTAGCATATCAGTGGTGTATTGGTTGTCTTCTTACGCCTCTCTGCTATTATAATGCCTTCTGTGCTGAAATTGCTAACTAGGAGACCTAGGGTCGCCTCAAGTATGAGGCTTCAGTCACGAGTGAATGGACCGTTGTCTGTGTACCTTCGTAGCAGGTCAAAAACCGACCGTACGTTGACAGCATGGACGCTTACACGTGGGACATCCACCCAATCCTTGCTCATAATTAGCTTCATAGGGCCAAGGGAGGGGGCGGGAACCTGCACTCGTGGATTGGGAGACGAGTCTACATGGATAGAGAGGTTCTGAGGATGGTGTGGGTGTCACTGAAAACAGATTGGCATGCTTGTGATACTTCGGGCCCGGATAACCTCCCTTCCCCACCAAGACCTCCAAAATATCACAATACCAAAGGCCTGATAAACGAGAAATGCAAGCTATTGAAGCTAAGCACAAGAAAAGATGCTCCGGATCAACGGCGATGATACGCTGTTGTGAGGGTGTGCAGATCACCAGGGGGGGAGCATTAAACAACCCGTCACCCGGTTATTTGGCTCTGACGTGACACAAATGGTCCACAACCGTCCCGGAACGTGGGCAAGCCCTTGCCAATTTTCAGGGTCTTGTGTGTGCGTGTCACTCGATGGCAGTACCTACAATATACACCTATCACGATGTGAGAAAATTAGAATAATCCTGTATTCATCCTTTTTGAGAGCATGACCTCTAGGAAATACATCATTCTGAGATTACCACCCAGTGATACTGCCAACCCGTGAAATTACGGCCCTTTCCTAACCTTGTCGTATATTTGGTCAGATTTATCCATCTCTCTGTGCGTCTCTAACCGGATCGTAGTACAGCTTGGGGGTGTCTGCTTCTGCGGAATCGTCCGCATACGGTGTCGTGGTTACAGAATAGGTGACGTTGGAATCGTATATATAGCCAGTGTACGGAACTGTGGAGTCTATATCAGACTAGTCAGCGGGTCGATCCATCATCATGTGCCTCATGATATGCACGAACTGATAGGAGGGTAGTTATTGCTTTCAAGATCGTTGGTACCTGCCTGCAGATCAGATTAAAGTTAACCGCTAACAAAGGAAACAAGCCGACTCGCGGCTACGGGGTTCCAGGATAAGGTTGTCGGAACACTTCTATTTGGACTTTGGGTTTATGTAATGTACATCATATGGAGGGGTGACATGGGGTTATCAGGAAGCTAATGGAATCTCTTACTTGAGATCATCGTTTGGCCAGAGGAATTAGAAACTTGAGTGTTGTAGTAAGAATCATAGCCTTTTGTTTCTCCATCACGCTTGTCATGGTGGCGATGGTGGTGGTATTTAGCTCCGCCGGCGGAGTGAGCATGGGTGCATCCCTCACTACACACAGTCCGATTTCGTCCATCACGATAACGGAACTTGTGGTATAAGAACCATCGGGCAATCCAGTTAGGGCAATCGTCGGTCGAGGGCCCAGCCAGGTCCCAGTAGTAAGCAGTATGTTCACTCTGTGCGGATCGAGCGATCGTTGCCATGGCTTCGTCTTTGGATTTTTCGACTATATCGCTCCAGTCGTAAGGGGCTTTACGTTTACAATTCTTCTTCAAGTGGCGTTTATTGGACGTTAGCTCCTTGTAAACAAGATCCGTCTCTTTCTATAAAGTCGACAACCATCAGTAAGCACTCGAATCCAATCGGTTGACAGCCCTTGGTAGAAGACTGAGATCAAGGGGTGGCGAGGATATAATTCAAACATACCGCCATCAAGGCATAGGTTTCTGGGGACATGTTGAGGTGCCTTAGCAGATCCTCCTTTTTCTGGCTCATGGCCAGAGGAGCCAAGGTAGACATTAGGGATGGAGATTTGATATTTCTGGTTCCAAATGCTCGCGGTGCGGGTAGTCAAAGTATGACTTGATATCATGGTGAGATAGATATACTGCAGTGAGAATTGGATGACTCCTTGTTTAAGACAGGGTGTCGATCGTCTAGATAGTTGAGTACCTTGTGATAAAGCATAATAGGACGGGGAAGTCGGATCCCCGTGTAAATGCAGCTTGTGCCTCGACGAGGAGGACAAGGTAGGTGAAGGGTACCATCGCAGTCTGACTCGGTCAGAAAGGACAATTGCGGATGACCAGGGTATTCTTATCGAGTTCGGTGGGAGAGAAGGGGGATGGATATTGAGCAAGGAAATATGCATGCATGGGAACGACAAAGCTCTCTGCCAATGAGTATAGAACTGTTTGGGATTGGTCCAAACAATTGGAAATCGTGGCCGCCAATCGAGATGGCCAAATGTCCTGGGAAAGATCTAAGAAACGGACGTTCTCCCGACGCCGAAGGATGATCGAGCCGTCCAACACGTAGACCAGCCATGGGAGCACATCAAAGCCAAATATGAAGTGGCACAACAAGACCTTGCATTCTACAGATCATGTGAAGTCGTACTAGTGACGTGCTTCTCCTGAGTACCAGCCATCTTCATCTCCCCACGTATTCAGGACTTAACACAATGATCTCGGGCCCAGAGGATACACTGCGGTCGTTGCGGTGATGTAAGCAAGACGTTGAGGCTCCTGGTGGCTCCGATCCTGTGGCACACGATGGAATCCAAGCCATCAGATCCATGGGACTGAACAGCCACACATCATTAGTGCCAGCCCACCACTGTGATAGGAGAAGGGGAAGTTGAGTGGGTGCATCCGATTTGTGCCGCAAACTCTCGATGGATAAACGGATACCCCCTGGGGCCCATACTCCACGGACGGCAAAGGATCAGTCCCATGTCCCCCAATGCTGATCTAACGAGGATGATCAAAAGCCTATTGTCTTCTACGTCAAGGCCGGGGTTGGACGTGCAATGCATACCCAGAACGAAAACCAAGCTTGTTCATCGAGCAACCCAGATATGAATCCACTCGCACACGCGCATGCACCAGGATCGAGAAAAGGAGATCCGTAATTACGAGGAGCGAAGCAGCCGCACGTGCTTTGGCAAAGCTATTGGTTTGCTACTTGCAACATAAACAAGCCGTTGTCTTGGGAGGAAGCCCTCTTACACATACATGAGGTACAGCAGCATATATGATGGCCGTGAGAAGAGCAGCTTGCGAAGGATTAACTAGGAGATGATCGCAGTCTTTCCTGGGTTGGTTTTCAAGAGCGCACTTGGCGCAGTTTTATAAGGAAGAAATTAAAAAAAATATATATATATATAAAAAAAAAAGGATAAAAAAAGAAAAAGAAAAAAAAAGATAAAAAATAACAAATAACCAAAAAAAGCCGTGATATAAATTGCTTTCGTCGTGCTGCAATAATAAAATAAAAAAATTAAAACGAAAAATAAAATTAAAAAAATTTTGTAAAAAATGCTAAAAGCGAAAAACGAAAGCTGCCCGTACGCAAGGCAAAAAAAACCTGCGCAAAAATAAGCTTTTTATTTATTAAATATAATAAAAAATTTATGCTTAAATATTAAATTTTTTATTTTAATTTAAAAATTTAATTTAATATTATAAAATAAATTAATAAAAAAAATTAAATTAAATATAAAAATAATTATTTTAAAAGCGCACCCAAAACAGCGTAAATGCGGGCTTATAAAAAAAAAGCTAAAAAAAAAAATAAATAATAAAAAAAATTTTCGAATTTTTATTAAACAAAATTGCAAACTTAATAAATTGGTTTATAAGCGCTTTCGTTGCATATCAAAAAGCAAAGCAAAAAAAAAGCTAATTAATATAAAATTTTATTATATATTTAAACGGCCTAAAAGCAAATTTATTTTAAAAAAATAAAAATAAATTAATTATAATTTTAATTTTTAAGCTACGCCTAAAACTGCAAACATTTATTAATTAAAAAAAATAAGCCGTTTCGCACCCGTAGCAAATTAATTTAATATTATTAAAAATAAAAAAAATAATATAAAATTTAATAAAAAAATAAATATTAAAATTAAAATAAATAAAAAAATTAAAAATAAAACATTATTAAAACGAAAATATATCGATAAAAAAAAGCCAAATATTTTTATTAATTAAATATAAGTATAATAATAGCTTAAATATGTTGGAAAGTAATTTGGTATAATTATAGCGCTCTGATAATTATAATGTAGCACGTAACCCAAAATTTTATATTTAAGCTTTTTATTTTTAAAATTTTAATTAATATAATTTTTAATTTTTAATTATTATAATTTATTATTTAATAAATTATAAGCCCGGCTTGCGTACAATTGCGTAATGCGCCAAAAAGCCGTTCGGAAATTAATTTTTTTATTAAATTTATTTAAAAAATTAAAAATTTAATAATTAATATTAATAAAACTATTGCTTTTTAAATTTAATTAAGCAAGCAATGCTGGTAAAATCGTCGCTTTAATAAATTAAAAAATTTTAAATTTTAAAAATTTTAAATTTTTGCTAATAAAATCAAATAAATAAAGCGTGCCGAAATGCGTAGAATTATCGCTTTAATAAATTAAAAAATCGTAAGCTTTAAAAATTTCCAGCTTTTGCTAATAAAATCAAACAAATAAAACGTGCCAAAATACGTAAAATTATCGCTTTAATAAATTAAAAAATTATAAACTTTAAAAATTTCCAGCTTTTGCTAATAAAGCTAAATAAATAAAGCGTGCCGAAAAGCGTAAAGCCGTTATTTTTAAAATTAAATTTAATTAAGCAAATAATATTAATAAAACCATTGCCCTAAAAATAATATTAAATTAAATATAAATTTTAAATATAATTAATAAATTAGCAAATTAATAATTATAATTTGAAATTAATTAAATTTAATAGCTACAAAATAATAATTGCTTTTTTTATTTCGAAATTCATTTATTTATTTCGACGACGTTATAATTTAAAAAAAAAAAAAAAAAAGAAAAAAAAATTTTTAAAATTTTTTTTTTAAATTTTTTTAATTTAATATATTGCTTTAATTTTTAAATTTTAATTAAAAAAAATTTTTTATAATTTTATTATAAAATTATTATTAAGCAAAATTATTTAAGCAATATTTATAATATAATATTTGTTATAATTTGTAAATTTACAAAAATAGCTAAATATATTTTAATTTAAAAAATTATTATTGCTATATATTTAGCAAATATATTTTTGGCAATTATTATTAAAAAATTTTAAATTTTTTTAAAAAACTTCCTAAAAATTTTAAAAAAAAAAAATATTATTAAATATATTTCTATAAAAATAAATATAAGTAAGTATGCTATTTAAAATTATAATATAATAAAAAAAATTTTATTAAAATAAAAAATAAACAAAGCGCTTTATATAAATAATTAAAAAGCCGACCTCAAAAAATAGGTAAATTTAAAAAAATATTATAAAAAAAATAATTTATTAATAAATTTAATTTATAAAGCCAAAAGAAAATCCTTTGGTTTTTATGCCAATAATATATAATGCTAATGTTAACGATTATAAATTTAAAAGCTATTATCCTAAGGCTTATAATTTTTTTTATGCAACAAAATAAATTTTTTTTAATAAACATTAAGCTCGATTAAAAATTTTTGTCAAAATCCTTATATTTTTTTTTTATTAAACACAAAAAATAAAAAAAATAAAAAAAATAAAAAAAAAAAATTTTTAAAAATTAATTAATTAATAGAAAAACTAAAAAAATTAAATATTAATTGCATAATAATATGCTTAAAAAAGCTGGAAAAAAATTCGGTGCATTAAGTCCAAGCTAAAAAAAAATATAATAAATATTAATTTTTTATTTAGGATTTAAATTTCTTATCCCAAAAATTAATGGCCAATATTAATATAATATATGCTAATCGAAGAAATAAAAATAATCTAAAAAAACTTTATTATAAATATAAAAATAAAAATTTATAAATTAAAAAAAAGCTTAGCTTGGAAAAAATAAATTATTTATATATAAATAAATATTTTAATATTATTTAATATCGCGAACATAAATATATTTATAAAAATAATAAAAATTAATAATATTTCCATTTTTATAATTCTAAATATAAAATATTGTTGAGAAGTTAGGGCAGATTAGGTAATACGCAAGTCAAGGATTTACCTATTGCATATTAAGAGCTTAAATTTATTTAGGGAAAATATTTAAAAATTTTATTTTTTATAAACAAAAATTTTGGAATTATAGTTTAGTTAAAGTTTTTATAATTTAATTTATAATATCCAATCCTATTAAGCCTCCTATTTCCAATAAGTTATAAGATCCAATACGTATTAAATATAATTTTTTTGCTAAAGCAAAATTAAACAAATAAATCGAACGAGCAATCGTACGAATCTAAAGATTTCTAAAAAAAGCTTTTATAAACCAAACAAACCGAACGAATTAATCGAACGAAATCAAAATTTTCAAAAAAAGCTTTATATAAATCGAACGAGCCGAACAAAGTTAAAGTTTTCGAAAAAAATTTTATATAAATCAAAATTAAATAAAATTTAAAAAAGGCTATTTGCAAGCAATAAAATAAATATAATTTTTATATATATTAAACAATTAACGAATTAAGATATTACGCGTTAATTTATATAAAATATAAAATAAAAAAAAATAACAAATATTTATTAACGCTTATAAGAAACAATTATAAAAATTGATTTTATTAAGCGAAAATAAAAATTAAAAGCAAAAAAATATTTTATATTATTAAAATAACTAAAATTAAATTTATATAAATCTAGCGAAAAGAAAATATTAAATTATTAGCAAATATATTATTTATATTTGCAAATAATACTAATAAAATTGCCGATATTACCAATTAATTCGAATAATTTGGCGAATTATAAAATCTGAAAAAAGCAAAAACATAAAATTAAAACGATATTAAGGCAATCGAAATAATTATTAAAAAATTAAAAAAAAATAATATAATTTTAATTAATAAATATAAGATTGCTTTTATTATTTGGATTTAACTTAAGTTAAAATATAAAATAATAAGTTTAATTATCGCCAACCAATATATAATTAATATTCAAAACTTTATATTTAATAAAAATATAAAAATCAATAAGTTATAAAGCAAGCTTAAAAAATATTAACGAAAATTAATTATAGCCAATAGCATAATAAAAAATGCTTATTTAGATAAGATACTTTTATTAATATTAACTTTTTTATTTCAAAAACAAAAACGTTATATTATTATAATTAATAAATTTTTTATTTAACAATTGCTATTAATTAAAAAAAAAAATTAAAATTTTTTAAAAAAAAAAAAGCACGATTGTAAAACTTAAAATTTAAAGGCATTAGCAAAAAAAAAAGCATATATAATATAACGTTAATATTAAATTATTTATTATTATCCAAATTATGCTTTATAAAAAAAAAAATAACGTATTTAATATAAGCATAATAAACGTAACATTTAAATATTATTGCTATGGATTTATTAAGCATTTTATAGCCAATTGCAAATATTAAGCTGTTAATAAAAAGTTTGTACGTAAATTATATTTCAAAAACAAAAATAAAAAATATAAATCCAAATTTAAATCTAAGGTTTTTAATACTTAACGCTCGGAATCTATATAGCCAACTTTTCGATTTATATTTAAGCTATTTCGCCAACCAAAAAAAAAGCCAGCCTTTTAGCGCAAAAAGAAAAAATATATTATTGCTTATAATTTCGATAAAAAAATTAAAAATAATTTTAATAAGCAAAATTAAAAAAAATCTTTTGATAAAAAAAATTATAATTAAAAAAAATTATATTATTAAAAAAATTTATTCGTAAAAATATCCTAGCCAATTGGGCAATCGATATAGGAGCAAATTTATTTATAATTAATTAATTTTATTTATTTAAAAAATTAAAATTAATATTTAAAATTTATATATAAATAAAAAAAAGAATGCTATATTCTCGATAGCAAAAAATAGCGTTAGTTAAGGCTACGAATAAAACCTTTTATTATTTAAATA